>VZRL01003795.1:340795-398028 GCA_013397895.1 Origma solitaria | reverse complement strand
TGTGCCCAGCTCGGAGGTTGTACAGCCGGGGCGCGCCGGTGAGGAGCCGCCCGAGCCCGGAGCCGGCGCTGCGCTGTCCTGCGCGGAGTTGTCGGAAGGGACTGCGGGCTTGGGAGAGCGGGCGAAGCGGTGGGGAGCGCGGGGCGTCCCGNCCGCGGTCGCCGGTGTGAGCGAGGGTCCAGATGCGGGAGCTCAGCTGTTGCCTGTCAGTGCGTGACAACTGGCCGCTTGCGGCAGCCTCCGCCCTCTGCCTTACCCTGAGCGAAGCGTTTGCCTCTGGGCGCCCTCCTGCCCCGAGCGGGGACCCTGGCGGGGTGGGAGCCTCGGTCTGCCATCCCGGCGGCATCCTCCGCGCTATCCGCTTAACTGGGGGGCAGTCCCCACCCCCACCCCTGCAGGCACGGACCTCGCTGAAGTATGCGTTTGTGCTGTCCTTTCTTAATGAAGAGAGCTCTGGAGGGGCGATGGACCGTCCCCGTGTCCGTTCTCCCAGAATATTTATGCCCACCGCGGGATTTCAAACTCCAGCAGCCGCGATTTATCGGTCGGCGGCTGGGCTGAGTCCGGACGCCTTCGCTGTGGTCCGAGCCCGGAGCGGCTGGGTCTGGCCTTTGACAGGAATCTGTCACTGTGGCCCAGCGGGGGTGACCGAGGAAGGCAAAATAAAGCACCCGCCAGTACCAGTGTTTCTAAATGCCATCAGCTGGAGAGCGAGGAAACGCAGCGGGGGGCATTTTACAAGCTCGCTGAGAAATGTTTATACAGCGGAATTGAAAGGTTAACAATGCGTATTCCCAACATCTTAATACCTAAAAGAGGGCAAAAATAAATTACTAGCGTTGTTGTGGTGAAGTTCCCCATGATCACTGTTTGGCTGGTGACTCAGATCTTTAAACTATATGTTTTGCACAACCAACTTAGAGTAAGTACTGAGATTTTTCTAGCAGGATGGGGTTTCCCCACCTTTACCTCTAGTTATTATTATTTCTAGGAGGAATTAAGGTAATTTGTACTATTTCTTTGCAAGACAGGTATATCTCAGTGGCCAGGTTTTCATCTCAAGATGTGAGTAGATGAGAATGAGCTTGGACAGGGAGTGAAAATGAAAGGCGATGGAGAGAGCCGTTACTCTGATGCAGTGACAGATCCTTTCATTTCTCCCTGCAGAGCCCCGGATGAGCCGGGCTGGTGCAGTTCTGCCAACAGCACAGTTAATTGTGTCCTGTAAATCAAGGTCCACCGAGTTGCTCTCTTTCTGTACAACAAAAGGTTTTGTAATGAGTAAGCCCAGATCAGTCATATAAAAATTTTAACATGGACTGGCCAAGGTGTGTGTGTAAGGACCTTACAGGGTTAATAGCTAAACTATTAAGATTGGAGTCAGATGTGGGTAAAAGCAACAGGAGAGTCTGGTTTTTCCTAATATCCTGTAGTATGATAACTCTGAAAAAGGTAATTGTTTTAAAAAAATCTGTTTCAGTTTAAGATTTATTAAGCAAGAAGAAACTTACATAAACATAAGAGTCCCTTTCTTGTTTGGAAAGGCAAGAAATGGCTAGAAATGTCATCTGAACTTAAAGACTACAAACTATGTGTGGATTTTCATGCATATGTGCAAGAATGTTATTAATCTCATTTTCAGCTAGTTTATTCTATGTCTTAGGGGGACTGGGGTGTTTAACTCAGGCCTTTGGCAAAATGGCTTCTGTGCTTTTAGGGTTTTTTCCCCTAGCAAATGAGTTATTTCTAGCATTTTAATAAGACTTTAAAATACAGGAGCAAGAGATAGCAAGTGCGTTCCAAAGAAGGAGAAATGGAGGGGGTGGGAGGGGGAGTCAAGTTTTACTTACATATGTTGTAAGTTGGGAATGTAAATTTGTATATAAGGAGAAGATCTGAAGAATGACTTGGCACACTAATGACCTGGCTTTTTGGAACTTCAAGAGTTTGGTCTGTCTCCCCCTATGGTTATAATAAGAGATGAAATGCATATGGCATATTCAATTAATTAGCATATGAAAATAGGATGACTTTTACTTTGTCATTGTTTTCCTGTGAAACTTTTCTATGCTAATGAATGTCTACATTTTACAGAGTAATTTAAATTGCTTTGCTTCATATTATGCTTTTGCAGACTGGTTTGACCCTTTCTATTGCTGAAAGCCTTTTTATCATAGCCTAAAATCCTTTTCCTTTGTCGTATGAATCTTGTGTAATAAATAGGTTGTCGACTACTGCTATACACAGCTTCTAACAGGGCAGACTGAAAGTTGTTCTTAAATGTAAAGCCTCTATTTGCTTGGGTGCTATGTCTTGTGCATTCCAGAGTTAATTGGATGTGCAGTGATGAATTTCATTTAAAACAAACAAACAAGCTGGGTTGTGTTTCTGTTTTCTATGACTACTTTATCCTAAAGTAAAGAAATCCCTGCTGCTGGGGTATAAAAACATTACTCTGAAACATTACTTTTTATTTTTTAACAGTTGGGAAGCATCATTTGTGTTTCTGGGAAAACTGTTGTGTGATACAATATTGCACTAAGAATGCTGGATTGAGATGGGTCCCTAGTGACCAAGTGGCTTATATCAATATTCAGTTTACCCCCTTGTATTAAGGCTTAAGCTTCAGTTTGGCCAGCACTGGTTTTTGCTTATGCTGTTTAAACAGAAGTAAACTTGAGGTTAACTCTAGCTATTAGTATATGCTCAGCGTAAGCCATGCAAGCTTAGGTCCTGCTGCTGGAAATGTTTACAGAAATGAGTAGCTTTTACTTGTGTGCTTAAATTGTTTGGATTAGGAGTTGTATAATGGGAAGAACCAGCTTGGAAGGATACAACACAGCTATTGCTCATCTTTTCCTCCTCCCACCTTATGGCTGAAGAATGATGGGAAGAAACATGTTTTGCAAGTAATAGCACACTGAAATTGTGGCATTTCTGGCAGAAATTCCCAGATAGACTATCAGATCAGTTTGCCAAAATTACATGCTTTTTTCAGAAACAGCTCTTTGGCTGCTGGTTCATTGACAAAGGATATCTCCAGCTACTGAAGAAAATTTCACAGGTGGTCTGCTACAACTCTTCCTCTTTGTATTTTACTTGTTTATAATATTCACAAAATACATTATACGTATTTTTATCAGAAGTAAAAGAGCATGTGACTTTTCAGCACAAACAACAATACTCCTCAAGCACATTCTTGTGCAAGGAGGTTTTTCTAAATGTACAAAATGAGTGAAGTGCTCATATACAAGAGGTAAGAGCCAACGCAAACATTTTTAGTATTTTTAAAATATCTGTAAATGACAGCTTTTTGCTAGTTCACCTTTTCTCAGAACTCTGCCTGGAAGGCTCCTTAAAAGTTCTTAAATACAGCCGTGAGATTGGTTAGTTGCTTTTCAAGATCATTTTGAACCTATCAAGCCCAATGTTTTGCTAGCTAGTAAACCTGGGGTAGACAGTCTCTCAGATAGGCCTTTCATTTCCAGTGGATTACACATCAACAAATGCTGGAACTTTGTTATTTCAGTGGTTCTGTACTAAAGTTGTGTGCTGTCTATGGTCTGTGTTTGAAACATTGATTTATAGTACCTGATAGCTCTTGCTGTTCTGCCTTGTGTACTTCTTCATTTTCTTTCTCTTCCTCTCTCTCACCTCCTTAAGATGTAAGAGTATAATGGAGTGTGGTTGTAGGTTTGTATCAATAACATATGACAAGTTTTATTCAGTTGCCCCCCTTTTTATCTAAGCAGAGATCCCCCAGTTTGCAATTACTGTCTTTGACTTCGGTCAAATTTTTTTTAGGTGTTTCCAGTTACACACAATATTAGCTTTGTGGAGTGGTTGCATGCCAAAAAAGCATTTTCAACTGCCATACAAATACTGAAATATAATTGCTTGCTTTTATTTAGAATAATTTTGTTTCCTATGATGTTTTTGTAACCACCTTTTTGAACTTGTTGCCTTCTAATCTTGCATCAAGTAACCCCTGTCTTAATATTATATGAGTCCAGAATTAGGCTTGTCTGTCGGCAGCATGCCAAATCCTGTCTCATGTCTGTGTTAAAGTGGTGTATATGAAAACTGACTTCTCTGTGGATTTGAGCACTGATTTGTATAATTGCAACCAGCATGATTAAAAATCTGCATGTCAATATCATGATGCTTATAATAAAACTTACAGATTTTTTTTAAAGCAGGATGATGTTAGTCCCTTAAATTTTCTTTAAGAGTCTTCACTATCCAAACATCTTCATTTCTGAGTGTGTTTGAGTGTTTTAAAAAGAAAATAAGAACATGTATGCAGTTATGAATATAACAATGTAGGCCTTGGATTGTGCTGCGTGGTAGGACTGCACCCTCTTGTTCTGTAGGAAAGCTGCATCTTTTCTCACTAGTCTTAAAAAGACTGATATAAAAGACTTAGATCTGAATCTTTAAACATATCTTTACAAATACTTCTATACCATTCCTCAAAGCACGCATCCTTTCTGTATTCCTGTGATCCCTGCAGGAGCCATGGGAGGCACCTCTGACACAGGCACTGTAATTGTTCAGCTTTACACATTTTGCCCTCCCCTATCTCATCATTAACAAAATACTCCTGTGACAGTGGTAGTGCTGGCTCAGCAAGAGGCTCTGCCCAGGCGCTCTTGCTCAACCTGTCCAGCACTTGGGCTTGTTGGACACTGCCCTCACCCATGGCCCTTTTCAGTAGCAACAGAGACACACAATAACCATAGCACAAATTGAAAGCCACCTTGCACTTTCAGGTGTGGATCAACTTGTCTAGCAGCAGCAAAGCCTGACTTGTTTTCAAGTATGTTAAAAATTAGTGCATGATTAGTGAAGATATTTTTTAAGGACCTCTTTTTTAAATCAAGTGTTAATCACCCAGAAGTTCAAAAGTGTTTATGTAAAGAAATTGCATGTTGTGTGCATACTTTAGGACTAATATATTTTTACTTTATTTCAGACTCTTTGCAGGAATTGGTATTTTCATATAAAAATAAAAGCTTCACATGCTGAGATGACTATTCAGAGTATGAATATTTGTATACTTTAAAATGAATTTTATGGAGGTGCTAAAGAAATGTCTGAACCTAGCATATTTGCATCTCTATATACAGACTGCGAAATAAATTATGCTAGGTCTGGAACCTCACTGGCGAATTGCAGATGTCTTTTGTAAAAGTATACATATGGCTTTCCAAGAGCTTTGAACTGTTTCCTCATGCTTTGCTCATCAGAAAGATGGTATGGATAACTTCATTGTGAGAGGGCATTTTTCCAGTCTTGTTTGCAAAGCATAGTGGATCTGTGTGGTAAATATTGAGTTTTCATTCATCCTCGGGCTGAAATGAGCTCATTCTGTGCATATGGAATATGAGAAAAAGAGATACAAAGGATATGTTTATATTTAATAAAATTAATTGTATAAAGCAAGTGCAAAGAAACTTACAAGCCTAAACAGCTTGGCAGGCCAATAGCCAGCGAATGTCTTAGAATACTGCCAAACATGCAGAAAGCAGACCAGGCTCTCATCTGTTATGAGGTACCAAAAAAGTGTGTAACTTCCAGCCTTGTAAGGGTGTTGTTTACCCAGGATGCAGCTTTGTTCTGTTCTCTCATTAGCTCAGTGTAGGTTTGGCTTTGAGCAGGTATCTGCTAGGAGGTGCTGCTACTATTCAGGAGAAATGTGACTGCCTGAAAATGCAAGCAGTTGTGTTGCAGCAGCTCTCCACAGACAGATCCCAGAGTGTGGCTCCCTTTTCACAGGGTATTGGCCTCTCCTTAGGAGGCCCTGGAGAAGGAAGCTGTGTACCAGAGTAACATCTGAACAGATGAGAGAGCATCTGAAGGGTAAGAGGGAGGCCTATGTATTGCTGTTGTGTTCAGCTATGAGCTGCCAAAAAGCTGTAGAAGCACTCTCAGCAAAGGATGCTGCTGAGTGGATTATTGAGCTCAATAATCTTATTCTTCAGCTGTTTGTGAATCCAGTAAATGTCAAGCTTTACACCCTTTCATACAGTCCATCTGCTTGGACAGTATTCGCAGGGGGCTTTAGGTGATGTGAAGCTGAAGTTCAGTGGTCCAGGCTGATAGCTCATTTTGTTCTCAATATATGATTTTCCAGTTATATAAAACTGTTGAATTCATGCAAGAACAGCTCACGTGGTTTTAGAGTAGCTGTTAATATACTGAAATTTAGCAATGCATGTATTTGATAGAACTGAAGTGACCACAGTGACCAACAGACATCTGTTTCATTGCTGCAGTTTTATTGCTTTTCAAATTTCTTTGCAAAATGTCCCCTGAAACTCAGAGCTCTATTGTCTAATTTTCAGTCTGCCACCTTTTAGGCTGTAACTTTGGAAGATTACTTTTTTAATGTCTCCCAGTCTTGTATTGTACTTTGGCTGTTCATAAACATTTCTGACCTATTAGGGGATGTCTTATTAGCCTGGAGCTGATGCTGACAAGAGGTACTGACGTTATGATGGCTCTTTCGCAAAGGTATATTTGGTGGTGTCATTCTAGGAACTGAGGTGATACCAGGCTTCCTGTTTAAGGCTGCTTTTTTGGTTTCGGTTGGTTTGTTTTGGTTTTTTTTTTTTTACTTTGATGCGTAAGTCAGTGTTCAACATCTAAATGCTAACTGCAAAACACTCAAAGTTGGATGTTCAAAGACATGTGTTTGTTCTTGGGTCTCTTGCCACCTTCAGATGGCATCTGGAAAGAGACTTACGCTTTAAGGAATGTGTCTCATGAAAATCAGCAGGTACACCTTCAATTATGCAACATTTTTTCTGCAGGTAGAAGTCATCCTCCTTTGTGCAATTCTCTGCATTTACCTTCATCCTCATTTGTTGTGCACTAAATCAGCTGATATCTAATGCCATTGTGAGAAGGTAATCTAGACTTGTTTTTAAAAGGAAACTGTTGGCACATTGTCCTGCTGGAGTGCTGGGGAGAGACTTAAAATCTGCTATGTGAGCTATTACATGGATTGTGCTCATGAGTGGAAGTGGGGGAAAGCATTTCCAAATAGGCAGTTACAGTAATATTCTGTCAGTGTTGGACTCTGAGTAAGTATGAATTACTTCAATTTTGCATTTCTGTGGTATATAAAACCTGATAAAACAATTAATTTAGTCTGTATTCCATCTGTAAAATACTCCAGCTGTTTCCCTTGCACTGTCACACAGTTGTGCAGGGCACAATTAAGTGGGGATATAGAGATATTTTGGAAATATTTGAGGGGTTTTCTTGCTTTTTTGGTTTAAGCGAGCTTCCCAAATCAGCCCAATCAGTACAGAACAATACAATGATTATGTTTGTGCACAGTGGGGTAGTGAAAGTGGAGCTTCCTAACCGCATGCTGCTACAAAAAAAAAAAGGGGAAGAAACCTCAGACCATAAAGCTGTAGCTTCTGTTCTGCCATGCCTCCAAACCATGAAGTGACTTTGTCACCTATGTCACATCTAGTACTTTGTCTGACTTGAATTCCAGTCTCAAGTGTTGTTCTTCCTAACCACTGTAACATTAGTTGTCCCGATGATCCTGAAGTGTTTTGGAAGATCATCTGCTTGGGCTTGAGTATAAATGATCATTAGGCACTGTGTCTGGTGATGCCAGTAAATCAGACCTTCACTCTCACTTCCAAGTTTCTAGGAATGGGAAGGCTGTATCTTTCACAAACAAAATGGCCTGCTCCTCGTTTTATATAATAACTGTAGGAAACTATAAATCAATGATGTCCATCCAAAAAAAAATGCAATATTTATGTCTAAACTTTTTTCTTTTTTTCCCCCTAGAAGGCAGTTTAGTGACTGGGCTTCTGACTTAATATCAGTCTCAAATCTTTAAAAAAAAACCCCAAACCCCTGCATAAGCTGCAAGTTCTCTTCTTCCCCACCCCCAGATGGAGCCTCTTTGCCTGCCTTTGCTTGTGTACTCTATCGGTTTCACAGTTCATATACTTGTGTTTTTTTTAAATCTCCCCCTGCACTCTGGTGGGAAACATGTCTGCTGTTTCCTTTCAAGCACACAAGGCTTGATTCTCCTCTCACAATGGCATAAATTGTGAAGAACTCCACTTGAAATCAATGGAAGTAAAGACATGTAAAATGGGGTGAGAGAAGAGCCCAGCCTCTGGTTTCTATTTTTAAGTGAGTCTGGTTAACCTAAAATTGTTCAATGTGCCACTGTGACTTTAGTTTGTAGATATCAGTTACTATGCTTGTTACTTTTTGTACATAATGTTTCATTTTCATATATAATACATCACATCTAGTACCCCTAATCAGGATGCACATGTCTTTAATTTAATACCTTGGTACTGCTAAGTCAATTTTGGTACATAATAAGTAATATGTATGGTAAAGTACTTACCTTACTAGAGTCAGATCCTGCAAAAAGTGTGGGGTATAGCTATATTCCTGTGCAGGCCCCAAAGGAAAGAAGGCTGGTTTGCTTCTATCTCTACAACTTAAACTTTCTTTGTGGTTTTCTATTGCTTTAGTAGTTGTAATCTGTGAATCTTGTTCCTCATTTTCCTGGTTCAAAACACTAATTCTATATAAACAATACTTTCTCAGTTACTTCTGTTTTTTCTGTGCTTGTAAAGTGCTCAGCTCCATTCTTACATTTTGTACATGCTTAAGAACTTAAAACTTCAAATTTTCTCTGAACAGTGAAATGCTTTGCAATAAACCTGGAATATCCACACACCATTTTTTCTATTGCCCAAGTTTGGGTGGTTGTTCACATTTGTTTATTTTTTGGCAGTGGATTATGGTCCTTAATTACCATCAGTAGTCAAAAAACTGAGTGAGATTATACAACAGTGCTGTAAAAACTGTTCATGCTAGCTGTGATCTGTACATGTGTGGATATCTTTGAGAACAGTCACCTCATTCATTTACCAGTGCAACAGACTCCAACTTCATTTCTGTTTAGTTTTTGAAATTAAGGCAACCTTCTCTACCTAACTGAAAAATTGCTTTGACTGTCTCTTTCGATAGTTTAAAAAATGCCCATGAAATAGTCAGCTCTTGTAATGTATTCAGACTTGGAGTAAATTTATTGGCATATTTGAATTTCTGTTTTCTGCTTGAAGAGCAAATCACAGGTGTCCACAAGAACTTCTCTTCAAATCTGTGGTAGATTTAGTGTAGCACTTAAATTTTATCTCTAATTTTATTATGATGAGGATAAAAATCCTGTGGTGGTTAGCTGTTCAGTCGTTGAACTTTCCCTTTCCTTTTTATCCACCAGCCCCCAAAAAAGTCAAGAGGTTGCCTGGCTAGTTATGTGGTGGCCTTATGTATCAGGGGCAGCAGATGTCACAGAAGTTTGCTGTGCTGCACTAGGTTGTAGTGATGCAGATCTCAACATTGTGTGGCCTCCCAGCCACTGAAGTGACGCAGAACTGGCTTCTGACCCCTTGACTGCAGTTATTAATTCCAGTAGTGAATTCTTCCTTGTCCCTGCTAGTTTTTGCATGACTTACCATAGGGAAAATGGTTTATTGTAGTAAGTTCATTGTGGCTATGACTTTTTGAAGTATCGCGTTGTGACTTTAACTATGACTTTTTGAACTCAGTGAGGTGGCATGGTGGAGACCAAGAAGTGGCATTCACTTCTGCTGTGAGCTGTGGGTGGTCATGAGCAGCAGTTCTTGTCTACAACTGCTGTGAGGAGTGTGGGGGCAGAGAAGGGTGTATGATAGGGATACATGTCAATATATATCAATGTCAATTCAATATACTCTTCCTAGCTGGAAGCTGGATACTTCCTAGCTTTGGTTAGATAGAGCAGTCCTTGTTTGTGGAGTAGGGAGCTGACAGCCTTCCAAGTGCAGAGATGAGCAGGTGGTCTTCCTGGTGGCTGGCTTTACTCATGGTATATTCTCATGGCTTTAAGACTCATTCTGTCATACCATTTTTGGGGCATTTTTAAGGTCTTCTGAGAGTTACAGTTGTGGAGGCTGCAATGCACATCTGGAACAGAAACTGCTTTTGGAAGTGTTTTCAAAACATAAGGTCTGCGGTGCGAAAGCCGTTTTTGGGTACAAGGGAAACAAAAGATGATGTGGATTAGAACATGAGACTTCGTAGGAAAATTAGTCTCTAATACAGATTGATATATACAGAAGGCTTGAAGAAAGACTCAAATCTTATGAAGCACCTTTTCAGTGTTATGGATGAAGTGGCTTCTATTGGAAAAAATATGGGAATAGAAGAGCATGCTTCTGGCTTTGTCATTACTTGTAGTGATTAACAACAAATCAAAGATAATAGCGTGTAATCAAGTTGATGACTTTAAAGCTCTGAAGAAACTTAAGTAATTTTCTGCCTGTTGTGAAACTCATAAGGCTTGACCTCAGGAAATGGAGATGGGTTTGGGAACCCAGAGCTTGAATTTGTTTATAGGTAGTTTTGAAGCATGTCACTACAAAATACAGAGCTGATGGTGCAATGCTTCTACAAGACAGAAATCTGTTCTGGAAGCAGCAATAACCCCAAGGTAAATTTTAGAAATCATTCCTTCTGTTAAATCATTCCAGAGCCATTTGCTTGCAGTCTTGATTTGTATGTAGGTATGCTAAAACCTATGACTACTGAGTAGTTCACTACTTATCCCAGCTATCTTTAAAAGCTATTTTTTTCACAGGGAAGCTTTCTGACAAGAGGCCTCAGATGGATGCTTTGCACCCATGTCTTTTGTGGCAGAAAGCAAAAATGTATGGGATAAGAAGTCTCAGTAGATTAATCCTTCTATTCAGTTACAGGTCCATGTCATGGTGTACACTATAAAAAAGTGTTTAAAGCTCTTTAAGAATATGCACGTGTTAAGGACAAAAGTGTGTGTGTTGGGGAACTAAAGTAATATTTTAAATAATGCCAGCAGGCTCTAAGTTTTTATCTGACTGTGTCCTGTTTAACAAAAGTAGAAATGATTAAAAATTGATGTGCTGTGGAAGGATGCCTAGAAAATACATATTTCTTGACATCCCTCCAAAAGACAATTTTGTAATGTTGGTGCCTTTACAGCATTGTGGTAGCCTCAGTTTTCTTTACCGTGGAACAGTTCCAGCCCTCACTTTCAAATTAGCTTGTTCTGTGATACCTTATGGAAGAAAGCAAATATCAGGAGGACACACTGCAGAACAGTTGTGTCCAAATGTGACCCCAGTACACACACAGCTTGGTCCAGGTGCAGGACCTTGCACTTGGCCTTGTTCAACTTCATGAGGTTTGCACAGACCCCCTCCTCAAGCCTGTGAAGGTCTCTCTGGGTGTCATCCCTTCCCTCCAGCACCACACAGCTTCACGTTGTCCGCAAACTTGCGGAGGATCTCTCGATGCCGGTGTCCGTGTCACCCACGGCGATGTGACAGAGCGCTCGCTACTCCCAGCGCCGAGCCCCGCGCGGGACCGCCGGAGCGCGTTCCGCCCGTGCCCGCCAGATGGCGCCCGTGCGCCGGCTCTGCTCGCGGTGCCGATCCGGGCTCTGCTCGCGGTGCCGATCCGGGCTCTGCTCGCGGNTCCCGGTGCCGATCCGGGCTCTGCTCCCGGTGCCGATCCGGGCTCTGCTCCCGGTGCCGATCCGGGCTCTGCTCCCGGTGCCGATCCGGGCTCTGCTCCCGGTGCCGATCCGGGCTCTGCTCCCGGTGCCGATCCCGGCTCTGCTCCCGGTGCCGATCCCGGCTCTGCTCCCGGTGCCGATCCCGGCTCTGCTCCCGGTGCCGATCCCGGCTCTGCTCCCGGTGCCGATCCCGGCTCTGCTCCCGGTGCCGTGCGTTCAGCAGCATTTCTGGGCGCGAGTAAAGGAGATCGATCGCTCGTGGCACGGGGAGAGCAGAGCGTCTGCCTGGCTGTGTTTTCAAGGCTGAAGTTATTTCAAGGGCTGGTTTGCAGTGACACCAAAAGCAAAGCAAAGCTTGGTTTTTATTTTCTTTTTTTTTTTCTTTTTCCCTTTTTCTTCTTTTTTTCCTCTCAAATTGGTTTATATGACTGACCTTTAAATGGTTTTGAAGGACAGACCGCAACCTGCCAATGCAAAAAAAACCCCAGAGAATTGCCTGTTTTTTCTGCTTGCTTTGTCTCTGTTGATTTGCCACAGTTCAAAACTATACCGAAACGCAAAGGAAAGAGGAACAAGCCTGAAGGTCCCAGCCCATATACTAAAAGATCTGTTCATCTTTTGGGATGACATCTTGCTTCATGTTTTCTGTCAGGAGATGGACATGGCTTTGCAGGTAGAGGTGAAGAACAGGGATGTAGCCCTTGGCCTCTGGTTACCCTAACTGGCTGGAGGGTACAGCAGGAGCCTGGCAGGCTGTGGCACTCTGTGCTTGGAGAGTGAGCTCTTCCTCACCCGGCTTTTGCTCCCCAGAGGACCCTCTGGCAGGGCAAGGATGTGTGCTGCCTGTTGTTGTGGTGCAGCTCCATTAGTGCGCAAGGGGTCTGAGCATGTAGGTGGAGGCAGGAGCCTTCTCACAGCCGCTCCACAAACACCAAAGACAACAGAAGAAATGCAGGCACTTTGATGTGGTTCTCTAGTCCCCTGGTAAGCTGCCCAAACTAGTTTAACCAGGCCCAGAGGCAGGAGAGGGAGGAAGAAATAGGCTCTCCTGAATAGCCAAAGGAGAGCTTCCTTATCAGCCTCATTCCTGGGGAGCTTTTGCACTGAAGTGAGCCTGTCCTGAAGGTACAGGAGTGCGATAGGCCTGCCTGAGACTGAAGGAGAAATGCGCCTTGTTAATCATTGTGAGGAGGCCATCCAGGGTCAGTGAGTGTTGGTTCTCCTTTAGAAGGAAGGATGGGCAGGTGCTAAATTCAAGTCTGCAGAGTAATTCTGCTTGGGATGCAGGCTGTGACTGCCACCACGTCCCACTAATGGCTTTAGAAGGAAAAGGGGCACCTCAGGAGGTCACTGAGACTTCAGGTGGACTGGGCCTTCAAACAACAGTGTCCATATCTTTCCATGGATACAGGGTGACTGTCAAAAAAGGAAGGGATGTGACTGACCTAGCAAACAAGAAAGGGTGGCAGCCTGTGCAGCCTGCAGCCAGATTTGTGGATCAGAGCTGTCAAGCACCCTGAGCTGTGTGCATGGTGAGCTCCTCCACCTCAATTAAGCTAGTTTAAGTGCAGAAGAATGGATGAAATATTCAGTATTGAGAAAATTTTCTGCTGAAAATAAATGGAGAGGAGTTGCTGGCACTGCAGATCTTAGGCATCTGGCCAATGTGACCAAAATATTCTTTAAAAATAAGATGGTGGTTTCTCAGAATTTTAGGCATATGGTTTGAGAGTTTTCAGCTAAATCCTTGTAAACATTATCCTGTTAACATGAAGTGTTAGTAGCTTAAGACTTTCTGATGGGGCCATGAGACAGAGGTGCTAATAGTGAATCACCTGAGTGGCAGGTGTTGAAGCCATTCTCAAATAGACCAGAAGACCTTTTTTTTCCTTTTTTTCCTGTAATCTTCTACAAATACTGATTAGTGCTGCAACAAACAAGACCTGTCTCCTTTTGTACCCATCTTCCCACAGGTGAAAGAAAACATTCTTTCAAGAGTGATTGGTTTGGTTTTTTGGTGGGTTTTTTTTTCTTTTTTTTTAATTCTTTGATTTCAGTCCTGGGAAAGGAAACCCTTGGTGGTAAATAATTGCTTTAGGAACTAGCGGGATGGGCTTAAATGAAAATGCCTCGTTCAGCGATTCCTTTCCTTACTTAATTGTACAATGGACTTTCTCAACACTGCTTCCTGGTATTCATCCAAGTCCTTCAGCTCTGATACCTGTAAACAATTAGCATTCTCCCATTTGGTACACAAACAGCTGATCAGTGTTTAACAGGGTGTTTGTGTGTGGTAGCAATTTAACCTCCTTAAGGAATCTTCCTGTCCTTCTGCCTTTCTCTTCTAAATTCTTTCCTCCCAGTTGCTGATGTATTCAATTTATATGGAGAGTCTAAATGCAGCTGTTTATATGTGATGCTGCTGCCTTCTCTGGCCTAAGAGCTGTAATTGCACAAAAACGTCAATTTATAATTGCATATCTCTAGTGGTCCCTAGCAGTCCTCTAATGTTCACACCTGCTTTTCAGTTTGTTATAGGGATTAAGGTGCTGATGGGAACATGATGGTCCCCTCTCTCATATTGGAAAAAATGAGGTGGTTCCTGGGCTTTCTTTGAGGTTCCTTTTATTGCTGTCCTCATCCTGCACTGGGTTTGAGCATATTAAAATGCTAGTTGTCTTTTGACTGGCCAAAAACACAATATGTAGAAGCAAGAATTACTATGAAGTGTACATTACCTATTATGTAGCTTGACCAGTGGGTGGCATGGAGTTAGACCTGTGGTGCTGAACCTCTTATAAGGTGATTAAAATTAATTGAAAACCAGCATGTAATGGAAGACTCCTAAAAGTACATCTCTGAATCACAGGACTTACTGATATGGAATACATACAAATGAGCAAAGTCTGGGGACTACTTCTTAGCCAGCAGTGGAGGGTAAGTAAGTAAAAACAAACCCCCAACTGAAAAGTAAAAGTGGTTAACGCCTGTGCTTCTAGAAAATGGAAGGTCTTCTAAACAACAGCTTTCTTTGAGTGAAGCATTGGCCAGCCCTTGTGCTAGTTTTATTGTGCAATGATGAGACATGAAAATTGCCATAGAAGAGTGCTCAGTGCTGCAGTACTGCTTTGATAAAGGAAACAAAACCCCAAATTTGTGAATGTTGTTGCATTAGCTTCCAGTTTTCATCAGATAATGCACAGTTTGAATGATGTGCTTACAAAGATGAGCTTTTTCAAATGCATTGAAGTCGTAAAAACAATGTAGTAGCAGCTGAGATGCCAATCCTTTGAACATCAGCTGCAGTTGAAGCACTTCAGGATTCAATCTGTGATGCTTGTAATCCTCTTGGTCTTCGGCAACCTGTGCAAGAAACTGACTTCAAGGATCAAAGTTACCCATATTTTACACCAAAAGAGTGTGAATAACAGATAGCTAGAAATTTACCCATTGATGAGTATTTATTTGTCAATAAAGACCTTGAGAACAAGGGAGAAATGGAACTAGCTCTTTTTAAGCAGCCTTTTTTTTATAGTGACAAAGGTTCCTTAATAAATATGTTTTGCATTTAAAAGTAGAGATACTTTTATTTGGAACTTGGAATATCTCAGTCTTACTGCAAGTACTACCTGTATGTTTTGTCTGACTGACCATTTCTTATTAATTACAAAGCTAGAAGTAGATTGGGTTGATAAGGCATAACCCTGAAGCTGCTTCCTGTACATGATCTTTAGTGTTTTTTAAATTCTTTTCTTATCACATTCAAATCATGTCTGGCATCATGACACATGCCTTCAGGGGATGACAGGCTGTGGTCCTGTGGGATTTTTGTTTTAGTCTTCTAGCATAAATTTTAGGAAGCTTCTATTGACTAGGTAACACTTTCAACTTGTGGATAGCATGCTGTTTGTACCCTGGCATGTAAAGACTAGTATGGGAATACAAAACATTGACATCACGGTAACAGTCTGAAGTTGATATTCTGTAGTTCAGTGTTTGTGCTGTCACCAGCAAGCTAAGAATTGGCAGGATTGTTAGCTCAAGGAAAGCCTAGTGAAGTAAATAAAATTCTCAGTGTTGCTTCAGTCCTAAAAAGTCCCTCTAAAAGGTAGACAGCTCTTGCCCTTCACTGAATTTTGAACTAAATACCAAAGAAATTTCTTGAAATAAGACCAAATGCACTGCAAAACAAGGGCTGGGTGGTTTTGTTTCTTCTGGAAGCTCAAATAAGTTCACCGAAGGGCCACTGTTTCATCAGTGATTACTGCTGATTGCTGTCTCCACACAGCACCTCTTTGCATCATAAAACCATCCTTTTAATGAAAACCTAAAATATCTCCCACCTGTTACTGTAGAATGTATAGCTCAGGTACCACTAGCTGTCTTTTTTATAGGGCCGAATTCATTTGATGAGCCTGGTTTGTGAGTTTCTTCTGTAAAGCCACCATGTGGTGCATCAGGGCAGCGTCTGAACAAAATGCTTCACAGAAGTGTATGTAGTATCACTGGACAGCCTAGCTCATAAAGAAAGATAAAGATCTAAAACACTGGAAACAACCATCCTCTGTAGCATGTCCAGCCCACAGTTTCTTAACTCTTCTAAGCTGATGTTTCATGAAGGCAACTCTTGGGCAGATTCATCCTGTATAAAAATAACCAATGAACAATTTTGTACTGCTGCTGCCAGGTCTGTGGAAGCTTCTCCCTTTAATCAACCCTCTGTACGCAAACAAGTTTAAAAATGTCACTTCAAAAAAATCCATTGTTTTTCTTGACGTGTTTGTACTCAATTTAGAGTTAATGCTTAACCTGTATCTGTTCATCTGGCTTGGTTTTGGTTTGCTCAATAAAATGTTACTGCACTATTGCTATGGAATACCTTAAATTATTGGAATAGAATGACATCTGGCAAGTATTGATTACAGAAGATTATGTTTATTCCCTCAAAAGCACTTTCTTTTGTTCTTTAAAAAAATTAAAGAATGTCAAGTTATTTTTTCTTATCAGTAGAGTTTGTCAGGGGGACATTTAGAAAGTTAAACTTATTATGTAACAAGTCTCATTTCCATTTAAAGTATTGCATATGTTCTTTCCTGCTGCTGGTTAGCTTGGTCGTACGTGGGTCTACTCTTCTCCCACTCAATGTCTTGAGACCTCGGTGATTACAGTGGTGAATACAGAAGGAAAATAGTACTCAAGGGAACACAGGAAGAATGCAAGAGGTAAAGACTCTGGGGAGGCAGAGAACAGAAAGTAATTACCATATCTATTTTTCAAACAGTTCCTCCTTTCATTTGAATAGTAAGAAGCTTATAGGGACCCACTACAGCTGGTAAGAAAACGGCAGTATAGCTCTGACCTGAGTGGGAGTTGTTCACTTCAAAGGATAACTTAAATAGGGTGTTGAACTCATCAGGAGACAAAGTTATTGTATGAACAGTGCATGCACATCTCTGCCACCTAGTAGTTTCCTTAGAAAAGCAAATACAAGGACACCATGCTCAAAAATGTTAAAAATTCATTTTAATGGAGGATGACAGTGCTGTAATGCCTCAAGTATGTTCTCACCAAATTGAAGTTGCCACCACCGTGGGTTGGGAGAGTTTCATCACAGTTGTTAAACATCAGTCTTCACACCGCAGATCACTGGAACACTCAGGTTTGGACACTTAGATTTGCTTTATCATTCCCACTTGTTTGTGTCAGGTCAAATGAATGCAAATCCTGTGAGTGTGGTATAGTTACTCACTGTGTTACCCATGGGAGAAAATACTGGTGTACAGTTTGTAAAATTGTTCTGGATGGACACAACTTCTGAAGGTCAGTTGTTCTGATCTTCTCTGAAAGCAGGGCCAGCTCAATTCAGACCACCCTGTATCAATGCAGCATTTGGATTTCTGCAGCATGCAGCAGGTCACTTAATAAAGAAGCCAGTGTTTCTGTGAACTGTATCTGTGTAAATTAGAATGCCTTTACTAAATCACATGTTCCAACTGGAAAAATGGGGATAATAGAAAAATCCAGGTCTTTCCCTGTGCGTACATTTACTCTTTGAGTATTGAAATTATTTTATGAGAATTTAATTAACTTCACTAGTACTGCGTCATGATCAGTTGCAAAGAGTATGTTGACCTGTTTGTCTGGCTTCCTTCATTCTTGGATGCCTGGTTGCTGAAGTAGCTGGCTTCAAGGTGACTTAATGGCACTTTAGTAACCATATCTTCCAGTGCTGTTACAAGGGGATTAACATTCAACTAAGCCCTAAGTTGCTTTTCTTTTGAAAATGCTTTCTAAAATATTGATTTTGAAGCTGTATTCATGAAATATAGCCTTCATGTTGCTGTTTAGGGATGTGATATAAGCAATGGGCAATTGAGCTTTGTCATGTTAAAGCAACTTGGTCATTATGTGGGACAGGAGACTGTACTCATTTATGGCACATCAATGGTCAGGGATTTGTTCTTGAAATGTTTACAAGATCTTTAGGAAATTCTTCAGAAACAACTGCTTGTGAGTACCAGACTAGGGTGATTCCAGAGGAATACATAAAAGGCAATAAAGATTTTCATCTTTTAAATCTACATGATATGAAATAAGGTTGAGAAACTTGTCATTCTGGATGAGTAGCAATCTTGCAGCTGAACTTGAACTTCTGAGTTTGGTTTTCATATTCAGCATGTTTGCATCATGCTCCCTTGCAAGTGACTGAAATTGCATGTTTATACCCTTTCAGACAAAATTTTTATGACTGTGGATTCCTTCCAGGTAATTTGGTAGTGAAGGGAAAGTTTGATAAATCATAGTTATGCTTAAAAGAACAACTCTGAATTTTTGGATGCCCAAAGATGTTGAGTGACTTAGTGGAAATTGGACTTGGGTTGGGGTTTATTGTGGAGGCTGTCATTTGGCTCCTATTGGTTTTAGGGGCATCTGAGGATATTTAGGGAACTGTTCAAGTTATCAGAGCATAACAGACCTATAGCCAGTGAAAGCTGGTGCCACTGGTAAGTAAGTTGGCCATGCAGGAGAAGCGTCTCTTTCTAAGGAATTCCACTGCTCTGCACTGATGCTCAGATTCGCACTCTAAAGGGACTGTTTTGTTTTGGGATTTTTTTGTGTTACTGTCTAGCATGTCAGCCTGTTACTGTGCAGTCAGTCTGCAATATTCTATGTAAGTTCTGCTTCCTTATTCTTTCTGTAAGCTCTTCATCATTCTTGATTCTGTTTGTGTAAAGTATTCAGATACGTCAGCCATAGATGTTCATATATTATACTCCAAACCTCCAGCTGGCTTTACTAATACAAACAGCTAATTCCTGCCCAATGGATCTTGTGTTCTTCCTTGCCTTCCACAACGTGCAAATGCAAGAGAAGAGAGAAGTTCAGGGTGTCCCACTGAATGTGAAAGTGGAATCACTCAACAGCAATAATGGCTTGAGAACAGCAAAGGGAAAAGTGCTCACAGAGGGTCTGCTTCCACTGGCTTAGAGCACTATTTAGATAAGTACTGCTGTGGTTGGCCTCTCGCCTCGTAGTGGCATTCCTGGTTGTCTAACCTCATGATGAACTAGTTTCAAAAAAATCAAATCAACAAGAAATTTCAGTTTTCTCTCTCTCTTTTTTTTTTTTTTTTAAATTTTTTGGCAGAGTTAGCTTTCTTCGTGTTTAAATTCCTGCACAGTTCCACCATGCAATCAGCTGAGTGCCAGTGCTAACACAGTGCCTGTGGTCAGATAGGAGGAAGAAGGCAGAGTCCATGCAGCATCCCAAACATAAATGGGCTTCAGTTCTGTCTTAAGAGTCCCCAGTTAGGTAGTTCTTGTGCATTTTGCTTTGTCTTGATCTTCAGTTAAACCTTCTTTTCTCCTTCAGCCCTGTTTACATGGCTCGTTCCTATGACTTCACTAGTAGTGCAATTTTCCTCAGAAATGTTGGCATGTGCTAAAATAGTTGGGAATGTTGCTACCCATAGTTACTGCTCTTGGTGGTGCAAGGATTATTAGGGATTGGAACCCTTTGCCTGCCATTTCTGCATCAGCATGACTGGTCACCCTTGGCCTCTTTGCCAAAAATTATTGCTCCTCCACAACAGTGGCAGTGGGGTGTAGGGTGAGTTGAGGAGGTTTCAGTCTAAACCAGGTATAGAATCATAGGTCTAAATCCAAATGGTAGGTAAAGAGTACATGCTGTGGGGGGAAAAAAAAAGTATCCTTTAGACTAGTATGAGGGAAGTAATTAAAAAAGCTCATGTCTTCTATATAACAGACTTTTAAAAAACATTTTTACTGTAGATAAAATCTGAGAAGATTTGCCCCTAGTACCTTTTTTTTGTGATAGACTGTGAGATGGAATTAATTCCAATTAAACAAACAAAAATTTGTATGTAACTAATTTTGTTTGGTTCTTAGTTTACCATCCAATCTTCTGTGTCTTTCTCTAGAGTATTGTAACTTACTTTGGTTTTTGGTTATTTGGTGTTTTGGTATGGGATTTTTGGTCTGGTTTGCTTTTTAAGTGCCAGGAAAAGACTCCAAAACTTGAGTCCACATTTTTCAAATGAAGGGTGTCATGTGTCACGCTTTGGTCATAGTGATCTTCATGCTGATAATGAGAGCAGTAGAAAGCGATTTAAGAATGCTTTATGGTAATTGTCAACCTCTCAAAATTTCTGGAACTTGCCAGATCTTGAATGCTAACCACTCTGCAGTGTAAATTGTGCTGTATGCTTTTGTAAACACTCCTGATTTTCTGTTCTTAGTTTGATTGTTTGTTCTGAATTGCACCCACGAATGCAAGCTCAGGTCTGATGCTTGTGAACAGCTGCTTGTCTATATCAGGTGTACAAAACAGAAAAGTGAGAACACTTGAAAAACAAACAACAACAACAAAAAAACCAAAAAAAACCCCCCAAACCATTTAATGCATTCCTACTGTGTGTTCACTTCTGTGCTTTTAGTGAGGATTTCAGAGGTCCCACATCTGAGGGCTTGTAGAGGAGTGCTGTGCCAAATTGTGTGATGCTTCCTCATTATGTTTTATATTAGTATATGGGTTTTGGTTTTGTCAGAGGTGAGTTCCTTGAGCAAGGGAAGTCTTATAGAATATTAAAGTGAATTGACTGTTATTTAAGAGATGGTGCTCTGACATGAGCGTATATTTTTACAGATATCTGCATAAAACATTTTCTTGGTAGTTCACCTTTGTGATCTAATGGTTAAGTTACCAAAAAAAAATCATACAGTACATGAAACATGTTTTTAAATACTGTAATCACAACTAAATCTTTTAAATAATAGTATATTCTCTCAGAGAGCAAACTTCTGATTGCAGTACATTATTATGCATCTCAAAAACTAGTGATGATAGACTTCATAAATTTTTGAACTAAAGAGTGATTAAGCTTGATTCACACAAGTTGTGGCTATGAAATAGTTGCCAAAAATTGTTGCTTCATTATATTCTAGTCCTAGGGAAGGGAGATTCTGATTGCAGATGCGTGCTAAGTAGGCTACATCATGCTTTAGCAAAGAAGCCAAGAATATAATGTACAGAAATAAGTTCATTTGAGGTGATGCCTATAGTTAAGTGATTAATTGTTGTTGAAACTCTATATTGCCAGCAATCTGTGCTGTTCTTGACTGAGTTTAAATTTTCCTGAGCATTCTTGTAAATGTAGATTTTAAGAAGAAAAAAAAAAGCATCAGATTAATTAATGCAATTACAAAACTACAGAACAGGCCACGCATCTTCACACAGCCCATTGAACTGCTACATGATCTCTTCTACTATTACACTGTGTGCAGAAAGTCTGGATGTTTAAAAAAAAATGATTGGACAAAAGAAAGCAGGCAAGGACTGGAAAATAAAGTTGTCAGATTCTCCGGCTGCAATAAAAAGCAAACTCAGATTCTAGTTGCTGAGGTTTCTACAGCACTTGGCTAATAATGCATTATCTTGCTGTGTTCTTGACTTTGAGCAGCTATTGTGCTAAAGTGTGGGTCCCGGCTGTCAAAGTCTTTCCCACTTTCTGTGTCCAGGAATGGCTGGAGCTCTGAGCGAGCAGATTGTCTGGCTCTTTTTTTCTTTTTTTTTAGCCAACCTTGTTTCCAATCTGGCCTGAATGCAGTCAGTTATCTGTAGATAGCAAGCAGTGACTGGCTATGAATAATGTCTGTGTTACTTAGAAGTGACATCTGTGACTTGCCAGACTGCCTACGTGAAATGCTTCCAATGATCTCGCTGTTGCTCATGCACCCATGGAGGAGGGCACAGCAGCCTTAGTGCAGGACCAGAGGGCTCTGCTTCACTTTGTTGACCTCGGTCATGCACTGCTCTAGCCTGAGATCCCAAATCCTGGTGTTTGTGATCCTCTTTGGAATGGCAGCAAGGCTGGAGAGGGGCCACATGCCACTCCTGTTACTGATGGCTGTGCCCTCTTCTGCGATTGTACAAGTGGTAGTATGCGGGAAAACCAGAACTTCAGAAACCCTGTGTTCTGACACTTCTTCAGAGTATTTCCTTCTCTGAAAGAGCTCATGTATTGAGGTTGACTCGTGAGGATTTTGCAGAGAAAGCTGAATTTTCACTTCAAGGGTCAAAACAGAAACCTTTTGAAAGTGATAATAGGGACAGTAGATCACCCTGGTGGTGGCTGAAGAGTATATTTTAAGAGACTTCTGAGCTTCATCTGTCTCTAAGAAGGGAACAGAAGGATATTTGCTCAACTGTAATTAAAACTGGGATCTAAAAGGCTCTAGTTCCTCTGAGGTGCAGGCGTACCTAGTGCAGTATAAAATAAAGTCTGATTCAAAGGGCTGCAGTTGCTAACTCTTTGCACTTACAGCTGGGAGAAGATACTGATGACAGATTGCTCTCACTGCCATGGCAATTTCTTTATTCCACTATATTTCATGATGCTGTTAGGCTTCAGCCTAGTGATTGTGGCATCTTTCCCTACCTGCCCTAAAGTGTATGTAGCGTTTGTACTGTTTAAGTTTCCAGGCAAGTCAGTGTTTGCAACCATTCAGAAGAGATGGAAATGCCTTTTCTAGGAGGGAAGAAAACTAACAAGGACAGTTAATTGAACAAAATCCACTTATTTATCAGTAACCTCTCACATCTGTTAGGAGTCCTGACTGTTGATTTAACAAGGAATCTAGAGATACTCTTAAGAATGGAAGAAGGCTTGTTTGCCATGCTCACATCTTTCTTCCAGGTTGGTAGAAAGAGGAAAATGACTCTCACATATGGGTTGTAGTATGTTGTGCAGAGAAGTGATTTTAGAAAGAGATCTAATAGTGAATTCTGTCTAAGAAGCAATAATTACAGCTTTGAAACCTACTGAAGCAAATGACTGCTGTCTGAAAATGCTGTTATTTTGAGTTGGACGTGGTGATCCTTGTGGGTCACTACCAATGGAGGATGTTCTATGATTTTTTTAAAAGGAAATGCACATCGCAGGATACTTAGAAACTCAGTTAGGGTTAAACTCGTCAACACCAATTAAGGTAGGTTTTTTTGGTCTTTTTATCTCAGTTCCTGTTCAGTTGATGTGTAATTAAAATACCTTATAGCTTGGGTCATGTTAACTTAATCCTGAACAAGACCCCCAAAGCATAACTATTACTTGTTTATATCAATTAATGGTGAATCAAAAGCTGAAAAGTTAAGGTAACTGAGTTTAGTTATGCCTAAGGAAATCAGACAGGGTTGCAGGTTGGAATGCCTCTTAGTTCTGACCAAGTTTGTGTGTGGTTTGTCTCCTGGACCCTGAATGTTCTTCTGGGAATTCCTTTACGGACAAATGAATAAAGCTTTACTGCTGTGTCAGTGTTTCTCAAGCCAGCGGGAGAGGTTCAGGGCTTGCTGTTAACTTCACGGTTATACTCTCCAAAAACCTAGTAGCAAACAGGATGAGTTGTTCTCCATCAACCATGTAGTTATTAATTGGCTATTTTGAGGAGCTCTGGTATGCAGATATGAAGACTATGCTTTGAAACCAACCTTTGAATCTGCACACAGGTCTTCTCTTCCAGTGGATGAATAACTTGTTCATGCATGTTAAGGTGTGTATTTACAGAAGTTCTGTTTCCTGTCTAGCCAGGAGATGGCTCTGTCTAGCCATTCCCAATGCATATCAAGATTTCTGAAGCCAGAGATAATTGGTATTCCTTGGGAGAAGTGTGTTTAAAATTGGCATTTTATGCATCTGTTTCATGAATTTAAGGGTAACTGTAGGGAAAAGCTTGAATGGAAAGGAATTCTGAACAGAATTACAGTAAGAAAATTGGATGTATGCAGACATGCTTGCCTGTAATTGGAGATCTGTTTGTAGAAGGTCAAGATAAAGGCCTTACAATAACCAGAACCTAGCTAAAAAAGCCTGGTGAGTACTCGCAGCATTGTCTGGCTCCTGGAAACACAGCCTTTGGGCTGAAGCGTAAGCAGCTGTGAAGCATGGTTTTCTTATTTCTCTACAAGTGTTGTTACACCTAGTAGCTGCTTCCAGTGACCTTAAAATAAAATAATAATGCGACATGCTGAGTGGTGTCATGCTGTTAAGCCGCCGACATTTCAGCCCATGTCAGTCACAGGAAGGTCTGGGAGGGCTGCTGACACACTCTTTGGTGCCTAGTGGTCTAGTACAAGACTGGGGGGATGCAAGAGGCATGAAAAAACACAGCCTGTTTTACTAGATTGAAACACTCAGGCAAATGCTTGGGAAAGCCCATCAGGAGCAGTTGTCCCCTGCGTGCTTAGGATGCTGCAAAGAGTGAGGAAAGGACATGCTGAGAGTCTTGTGTGCTGCACTGAGTGAAATATCACATGAAGAAAGAGTTTATGTGTGTGTAGATTTTATAGTTAACTCAGTAGAAAGAACATACAATCTGACCATGAGTTGAATTTTTGACATATCAATGCAGGTGGTGATGATCACAATTCATACTTTTGTGTCATCTAAATGTGCACAAGTGGATCCTTAATGATTAGGTCATGTGAAGTAACTACTGAGCTTCTTAGGTCAAAGAAAAAAGGTGTGTTTTCCTCATGGGCAGTAGGTTATTAACTGTTGCTTTATTTTCTAAAGTCAAATTAAAACCAGGTACTTGGATAGTATAAAGCTCTTTATTGTTCTTGTGCTGTCTTCTCTGCTGCATTGCAGGTGACTTGCTGAATTTAGACACACATTGGTAAATGTATGAAGTGTCACCAAACATAGGTCTCTTTAAGTAGAAGATTTTAGTCTAGTTGTACTCTCTACTGGTAACAAATGTTGCTAAGACTTTACAGAAGCAAACATTACTGAAAAAGGAGGAAAACCAATTTCCAGCCCCGAAGGCTTCAAGCAAAGTGTTTGTCAAGACTTAGTTCCAGGCACAAAAATGCCACATTTGAAAGTATTGTTGTGAGTTTGTCTTAAAATGCCCAATACAATTTAGTTTAGTTCGTAATATTTGGTGAAATTTTCATCAGTGTTTAAAGCTGAGAGATCAGCCTTCAAATCATAAATAAAAGGTATGCATTTAAACTCAGAAAAAACTCTGCTGAAAAGAGAGATAGAAAATATTAGCATTTTAAAGTTGGAATAATAATGACAATGTGGTGGGTAGCATCTGTTCTGTGGAGATAGGACTCAATTTAGAACTTAAGGAAGTTGATTATGGAATGTTTTGAGTTTTTGTATTTGCTGCTTCCTTTATGGACAAGTTTATTTGCTTTTTTCTTGAGACTAAAATGCCTGTCTGATCTTGAGATTCCGCTTCTGGGAAACCCCAGCTAGTAAATACTAGAAAATTTGACATTATTATTGTCCCAACTTCTGAAAAGCTGAACTTCTCCATGAGTTTTCATTGTGGTTGGTTTTGTTTCAGTTGGGAGAAACATGAATGTAGCTGGTTTTCCCCAGTGGTTTTGTGGAGCTTTTGGGCACAAAAGGCTGACTTGTTTGGATGTGTTGTTGTTGGGGTTTCTTTATCTGATATTTAAATATTTATATAGGAATACTCAAGTATTTCTGACCAGTTATAAAATCTGTATGGCTGAATGGTCTTGTATAAATGTTTTGGAGTGTGATGACATAAGAAGATCTAATCAGTAGAGGGAGCTGTGTGGAAGACCAGTGGTGTTTTACTTTCTGAGGTCCAAATTCTGTAAGACAAGAGCACACTGTTTAAAAAGATTTGAAGAACTGGCTGGTTTGCTGTAAAATACCACTGGCTTTTTACTTAAGGCACTGGTGTAAACTGGTCTAAATGCATTTCTATACAAATAGGTATAACTGCAATTATCCTTTTCAAATGTTCTGAAGCCACAGGCTCATCATAGGAAAGCTAATTCTGAGATGCAGATCCCTATTAGGGCTGTACATATTTTGAGCAACAAGTTGTGGAAGAGAATGAAATGCACTGATTTTAAAAATCCCTTGAGTATCTGTGAGGCCCCTCAGTACAGGGGACATCTTTGTTTTAAATCTTCAGAGCTCATTTACAACTGTACAAACACCCACTAAGGAGAGTAATGGTACTTGATTTTTCCCCCACCCTCTTTAATCCTTGTACTTTTTATAGCTCTAAAGTAGGATGGCTTACCAGCTGCCTCATGAGCAGCTGAAACATCCTTATTACCACTCATCTTGGAGCAGGGGTGGGATAGGCAGGTGGGGAAGGAACATTTACTATAACCATGTAAAGAAAAGTTATTCCAAACTCTTGGCACATCTAAGATCACGAGGATCTAGAAAGCAGACTTGAGCTTTTTGTGATTCTTTGATTTACTTCTTCTGAGTCTTCTAAATCTGTGAGAATTAATGTGGGGCTTTTAGTGCAGCACTGAAATAGAAGGTTTGCATTAGTAAGCTCTTCACTTACGATGCACAACAACTGGTTGTTGAACATGTAATTTTGCCAAAGTTAAAATAAGTGATTTAAGAAAGAAGC
Source organism: Origma solitaria (assembly GCA_013397895.1). NCBI lineage: Eukaryota > Metazoa > Chordata > Aves > Passeriformes > Acanthizidae > Origma > Origma solitaria. Next base: position 371,499 of record VZRL01003795.1, on the reverse strand, counting down.
TTTTGCTTGTAACTTGTGCATGCATGTAATTAGTAGGTTTAAACTTTTCCATCTGCATGATTGTTCTTTTGCATTACATAAGTCTTCAAGAACAGGTTTAATTACCTAATTAAGGCTATAGTTATTATTTCCTGTGGAACATTTTAATTACAAATAGAATCTGAGGTGAAGTATCTAATGTTGAAGGAGAAGGTTTGTTCTGAGATTTTACAGCCATTTATGCTGGTGTAACTTAGTAAATGTTTCCATATGAAACCCTAAGCAGCGGGAACACTTATTTACATATATCCACCCACAGGAGCAATTCCTCTAAAGGTAGCCTGCAGAAGACATTTTTGAAGGTGCTCTCAAGCCACCTTTGCTTCATACCTTAAAGCAGGAGGCCTAGGAATTGTTTCAGTTAAGTGATATATATTCTTTAAATAATTGTTTCTAGTGCCTGTGTTGGATTAATTACCTAGATCTTGGACTGGTGGTCAGGTTCTCCACAGCACATGGTTTTGAAGGTTTGCAAGGTACAGGACAACAAAAGGAATTTCTTCAAAATTTACATCACTGAAGTATTAGAATGTGTTAATTAGTTCTTTAATGACAAACTAAAATTCTCCATTTAATACATTGAATTTTTCTTTGTGATGGAAGACATTAAAGACATACTTAGACTTTCTCGAAGTCCTGGATTATGTAAAAAGGCTGATTTTTTAAATTAAATGTTGAAACATGGAAGCAGATTGGCTGAACTCTTTTCTGGTTCTTCAGATTTTATTCTTTTCAAGAAGGCATTTTATGTGGGAAGATCCTCTCTTCTTCATCCCTCAACTATCAAGAAAATTCAAGCCAAAACCTATATTTTTCCAGATGTTTTTTCAACAAAAGCAACAAAAAGCAGATAATCCTATGTGTATGGCAATGGTTCAAGAACTAATGCTTGTACAATTACCTGAGTTTTCTGCTAGACAAAACCTGAAGGTCTAGTATGAAAATGATTTGAAAGTAAGAAAAACTTACTTGTAAAGGGACATTATAAAGGTCAAGTCCACAGACTGCTTTTGTGAAGTGGAGGAAGCCACGTTTTCCTTTCTACAGTAAAGAAAGTGAAACAGATGGACCAAGTGGTTTGGCAGAAGCAGAAAGTTTTATTGTTGGAAAGGATTAGAGTTTAGGAATTTTGGTTTAGTGGCTTGCACACACCCTTCTGACTATGTACTTATTAATTTTTTTAATAAGGATGTGGTTTGAGATGCTGAATTTCTTGAGGGTATTTTTGAGAGGTAGGGGAGGTAGTCTTTCTTGACAATTTAATTCGTATGTGGTTAATGCTGTGCACTGGAAATGCAGCACAGACAAAGCTCCAAAGATGAGCTCCAGAAATCACTCTCTTGCTGGGAAGAAGAATATCCATGATTTGTTTGCCCTAGTGAAGTGAAATATGGTCACAGATAGGTGCTTGCATCCAGGCTTTCCAGTGACTGGAAGAGTTGCAGTGGAAACAAACAGATTTTCATGCCACTTGCCAGAACAAGCATGAGCCTCTTTCAGGACTGGCAGTGAGAGAGGTTAACCTATCTCTTCCCTGTTGGGGAAGCTTTGTGAAATGTACATTCTGGGGATGGTTCTTGTTCCCAGTGGATTTCTTTCTCCTTCAACAGTCCATGTCTGCCTCAGGGCCCTGGAGTGCAGCAAATCAGGTGGATGGAAGAGATGTGTCACCTGGCTGCTAGGGTAGTGCTTTAGGAAAAGCAGCCATGGCTTTACACAAATTATAGCCATAGATATTCACACTCTAGCCATAGAATGAAATTAAGGAAAAATCCCCAGCAATTTCAGGCTTGTTAGGCTAGTTGGGGATTTCAAGTTAACATATTTCAGGTCAAATGCTTCTTGTACCCACACAAATAATTTAAAAAGTTCTGAAGTCAGTTTGCATTAATTACTCTGGAAACAAATTTTACTGAATACAAAATGAATTATTCCACCATAAGATAGATGGAGGTACTTCTTAGAATAAACTACTTTGCATCTTTTAGCTGTCAGCGTGCTCTTTAAATTGTGCTATTACTTACTTGTCTCAACCTGTCTCCTGTTGTGTCCTTAAGTGCTCTGGAATCATCTAGGTTGCTTCTAGTCTTGCCTGTGTGTGTGCATACGTCCATATACACACATGGAGTGTATATCTTGTTTGTATGTAGAGCGAGAGCCTGCAGCCAAGCCTGTCTTCGTTGTAGCTCAGTCTGTGTGCTTTGCTTCCCCGTTGTCTTGGTTCAAGATCTTTCCTTCCCTGCCCTTCAGGGTCCTGTCCTGAGAATAGCAACCAAACTGTTGAGAGAGAGAGAGAGGAGTGTCTGGATCAGTCCTGCAGTGTAGTTGTCAGAACTGTGATGGCCCTAGAGAGAGAAATCCCAGAGCCTGTATTGTGTCACTTCAGATCATAAGACAGATCATAAGGCAGGTCCTCTTTTTTGCCAAGCAGACTACCAGGGATATTTTTGCCATCAGAAAATAGTTGAAACCTGAAGCTCCATTAAGATCTTAAGCAGAAAGAAATCTGATGCAAAATCCAGTTGTAGTGCTGAGCATCTGTAATTCCTGGGCAGAGGAGTGAGCAGGAGGTGCTGGGCTGCATGTAAAGCAGACTGCATTCTCCACTGAGCAGCTCATCCTCTCTAACCATGGCATACTATGGCTTTCTGGCTTGCTCTTCTGAAAACTCTGCCTTTTGGAGAAAGGTGGCTCGGCACCAGCAGTGTCTCCACTGCAAGGGCAGCCTCTGGAAGTGCAGATGCTGTTATTGAGCCTGCTCCTGCTGTCCCTTTCCCATTCCCTGGGATCTCCTGGCACTGCTGGAGCCTGGTGGACCGAGATCCAGTCTCAAACAGCCTCCAGTGCATGGTCAGTCCTCTCGTCCCAGTACTTTTCCCTCCCTATAAGTAGTTCCAGTGATTTATGTGGCTTAATGGAAGTTGTCTTCTGTTACCTTTCCCTTCCCTTCCCTGTGCTGCACAGCAGTGCCTTGTGTTTTGGCCTAAGGCTGTGGGCCTCCCTGAGCAGCTTTCCTCCCAATTTGAGTCCCAGCTCAATCTGCTGCGTTGGTGTTGGCTGTTTCCCAACATTGCCAGTGCTGACTATGCTGCTTATTTATCCCACTGGACATCCTTAAAATAATGCTTCAGTGTACTTTTTATGCTGTTTGGTAGATGAGTGCTGTTTGTAACTAAGCTGTCATATTTTCACTCATATTCTGAGGTTTAACTGAAAGCAACAATCCTTTCTGCATTCTGTCAAGTGCTGAAGTCCTGTTTGAAACTTACCCTTCAACAGCTTTGCACTTAGAACATTTACTTTTTTCTTTGGAATGTTGGTTTTTTTTCCTTCATGAGCATCTGTTTCCAGATCCAGACTGTTAGTATTAGCTCTCCTGTTCACCTGAATCACCTCTTCTGCTCCTGGGTATTGCAGCTCCTTGTTATGAGGATGGGGAAGGAGGTTGGTTGTTAAATCTCTTCCCATCCTTCAGCTGGCAGGAAAATGGTGATTCATCCTGTCAGCTTTCACTTGGAGCATTTCTAGAACCCAGATGTGGGTTCTCAGCATTCCCAGATTTGCTCTACTTCCTTAGAAGCAGAAGCTGTGGGGGAAAGCAATAGAGACTTCCAATTTTAGCGGCACAAGAGCTGTGTAAATGCAGCTATATCGTTGCTGGGCCAGGCTGGATATCCAGCTGCACTACATCATGTGGCTTTATGAGCCTGTGTCTCCACCAGCTCATGAGTCTCTGTTTGTAATCTGTTTCTTGGTGTCGGCACACACGTCTTTGCAGATGTGTGAGCTCAGGGCTCCAGTCTGAGACAGTTGTAATTCTTTATCTTACCATTTCAAGCATTGGCTCTTGAGCTGTGATTGGCAGGGAGCCCAGCAGCCATATGGCAAAGGGCATATTGCCCAATGCTGTATTCTCTTCACTGACTCCATTTGGAGTTGTATCCAAGTTTTGAACCCTCCAAACTTTTGGATGGACTAGCCTGTTCTTCCACTTTGAAGCAGTCTCACAGAAAACAAGTAGGCAACTGTCATCCTTGAACTGCAAAGGAGGATTTAAAACTTTTTTCCTTACCAACCCCATGAAATGAACACTCCAGTAGGACTTTCCTTAGGGAAGTGTGCTTAGAATGTGATAAGCAACATGAGCAAACCCAGAAGGGCGATGAAGGAGTGACGTAAGGCAGAATAGCATTAGTGTAGAGATCAGTTCTTCTAGATCAGTAATGACTATTTCAGAACACCTAGTCCATCAGTTTCTGATAAACCCTTGCATACTGAATTTTATTTTGTTTGGCTCCCAGGGCTGTCCTGGGTTGCTTGTGTGTTACACTATAAAGTTAGGCGTGTGGTATTTTTAATAAATGCTTATTCCTATATCTTGGTCCAATGAAGAGATGTTTCAGCATAAGCTGAGCATTGCAAAACCTTATTTCAGTGTTTTGTTTATTTCTCCTCAAACCATGTTACAAAATTACAGGTTGAACAGCAGCTAAAGCAGTGTTGTCAGGGAAAGCCATCTAGATATTAACTGATGGGATCTTAACTAAGCTTTTCATGATAGAGCTGTTTTGTCAGTCAGGTCCCTGCTTATGTATGCATTGGAAGAGTGGCATTAAATTAATTCTTCTCCTTGCGTTATAAAGTACCCATGTATTTTAGCCTGCTCTCCCACAGTTTTCTACTATAAAATTTGCAAAAATCAGTCAGAATGACATGGTGATTAAATCCACTGTAAATTACTTGTTTTAAACAAATGTGTGCAGTATAGGTAGAAACTTATGCCTCATTGCTAAACTTGAAGTCTTAACTCCAGCTTTTTTCTTCCTGTAAAGCCTACCAAATGTTGTTAGATACCTGAGGATCACAGTTTCAGTAATACTGCCTTCTGATTTCTTCTTAAGGGAGAAATTAATATGCTGCATCTAATTGCTAACAGAGTAAAATGGCTGGATGCTCCCTGGCAACCACTGGAGTAATAAAACTCTTCCTTGGGTTTTGAGCATCCTCTGTCAGAGTGCTGTTCATGACGATGTTGAAATGCTTTCTATTTCGGCATGTGCACCTAAAGCAACATGTTTACAGAGGCACAAAGACTTATCTGTACAGATGCTCAAGTTTTGAGGGCTGAAGAAACTGGGCAGCTCCAGGGACAAGATTACTGGTGTACATGAGATGGTTGTGTAAGCATACTAGTACTCATCTGGAAGAGTCAGGCACAAATGCTTGGTTTTTAAGTTTTGAGAGAATCCTTTCTAAATGTATTTGATAGAAACAAGCATAAAGAGTGCTAGCATAAATGTTTAAAACATCTCCTACCTAATTCCTCCAATTTTGTCTTCTTCTGGAAAGCAGGTTCTTTTTGAGAAGATTGCTCCTCCTAGAGAGAGGGCAAGTATTAAGTGTTTATAGATAAAAGATCATGTGAGAGATCGGAGGACTATGTGTTTTGCTGTACTTCTTTGACTAATTGAAAGATCATGCAGTAGAAAGGAGGTGGGAGGGAGAGGACAAAAGAAAGGAAGAGAGAGACTGTGTGTGTGCAAGTCACAACCACAAGCTTGTACTACTTTGCTGCCGTGGGCATGGAAGGAGAGGGCACATCAATGTACATTTGATGAGATGGAATAAAACCCTGAGACAAAACTCTTTATATCTTCTGTGTTATCACATATCAGCCTCTCAGCTGTGGAGGTTAGGGTTTTATTTTGCCTTGGTCACTTTTATTGAAACTACAATGTTGCCCTGTGTTTTGGTTGTGCCCTGTGAGGTGTCATATGTTGGCATAAACTGCTCTTGCAGCTTTGCTGCTGGGGCAGGTGGAAAGTATGTGGGTCTCTGCTGGTGTAGTGTATCGTAGTGGGATGTGATAATACAATGGCTTTCATTTGCATCCTGTGTTCTTCATAATCATGCTTGCAGAAACTGATATGGGACATCAAAGTGAAGGGGTTTTTTCCCATCTGAAGGGAAGTACAGTAAGTAGAAAAAGGATAATTCCTTCAGTGAAGATTGATCTAGCCTGTATCTGAGTTTAAACTGATTTCTAGAATTAAAACTAAATTTAGTCGTGGTCTGTTTGTTCTTTCAACAGACATGTTTTAGAGTACCTTGGTTTGCTGTGGGTCACATGTTTACTCCTGTGTGTAAATTGTGGCCTGTTGATCAGACAGGAAATGTTTTGGGTTGAAAGCTTCCTGTCATGTCCTCATTCATGTGAAAATGAAGCTTCGTGCTGTTACAATCCTTTCTGGCACATCTTGTTACTAGTTACAAGCTAACAGGTTGAAGGAACTGCACTGCAGACATTCGAAAGAGGTTGCAGTACTCTTTGGAAAAGATGCTGTTCTATCCAGGCAGATGGTTAGCCTGTAAAAACAAGGCTGGGACTCTGGGCTAATGCTTCAAGGAAAGTGGGGAGAGAGTTAAGTGAAAAAGAATTTTAAAAGATGAATGATGTGTATACTTCTTGTGCTCAGGGCAGGAGAGCTTTACTTAAAACATATGGTTTATGTGTGAAGGAAGGTCACAGATCAAATACTGAGAAAGGTCTGAAGCAAGTCATCCAAGATCTAGAGAAAGGTACATGCATCCAGCGCTGATGCAAACTGGCAGACGTGGGATGACCACGTATGCTCCTTAACAAGCATGATCTCTATCGCACAGTCCTGTGATAATTGGGGAATGGCCATGCTGACTGTGCCCAGTCTCCTCACCTTATGGCAAGCTAACAAACAAGCCCTGAGTCTTTTAATCATCCAGGGGAGTACCAGCTCTCCTGCCTGTACAGCCTGCTTGAAATGAATCCAGGTTGGTGTGTCAGACAAGCAGCTAATCAACAGACATGCTCTTCCAAGTGTCCACTCAGACTGTCCTCCTCAGTAGTACTACTGTCTGCATGTTTACTCCTGTGGGAAGGAGCGTTGCAGGTTTTTGGGATACACACAAGTCTACTGGACCTGCTGCAGCAGGTTCATTGAACCTTTTACTGTAGTAGCCGTGTTTCTCTCTTGCCAGGTATGGGCTTCTCTGTACCTAGGAAAACAAGGGGACCTGCTTTGGGAGTAGAGGCATGTGATGGATTTGCTGCATTTCACATGACTTATTTTATTACCTGTTTTTCATTTGCCTAGTAAGGACTCTGATCTCTGCATGAAAAAGTCTGTTGGAGGTGATGGCATAGAGAACTTGGCAAAATCAAAGCATTTACAACATCTGTATCTTTGAAGTGCCTGTTTAATAGTGCCATTGTCATGCCAGTTGGAGGCAACACTTCTCTTTGCAATTGAAAGGCTCAGCAGAGCTAGCTGATAAGCACTGGTGCCCTGCTGGGAAATTGACCCTTTGAACTGGGAAGAATCTCTGCAGATAAGCAAGTAATGGAATTTTTATCGGGTCTTGCTTTTTATTGTAGCGTGTTTAGGGTTGTCAGGCTTTCTATGCAGCAAAAGTGTTTTCTCTCTAGTCTAGTAGGTGAGGGGGTAATGTAATATTCACAAGCTAAAGATGCTGCTTCCAGGCTTGGAAGGGATAGCCATACCATGGTCTCAGAGAACAGAAAAGAAGCAATGACAGTATAACTTAAATAACAAACACATGTTGATTTAAGAGCCAAACTTGCTGAGCATCCTAACTCCCAAGGGAAAGGAGAGGAGTTTTCAGGATACTCTTAGGATCTTCACAGGACAGATATAAAGTTTTTTCACTTTTTTTTTTTGTTGTTGTTGTTTGGTTGTTTTTTTTTTTTTAAAGCCAGGAAGTTTATTTAACAAGCTTCAGTTTTAATTTTGCAATAGAAATAAATGCTCTCTTCTACATTAAAGCTCATAGAAACATTTCTCTCAACAACATAACAATGCTTGTAAGCAAAGCACTGTTAAGCACTGGGCTTCTGTGCGGGTGAGAATCTGCTTTCATTTAAAACAGGGATCAAGCTTTTCAAGTCTTTTCTTCCTAAGCCATAAAACTGAACCATTAGACTTCTTGTCTCAAATCTCAGTAACAAAAAAGCAGTGAGAAGGAAGCTAAAATTCGGACTTGACCTGGTTCTGAGTCATGTTGAGTCCCTGTCCTGAACTGTTGATATTTCCAGTATGACCATTCCAGGAAAGCACAGCGTGGCTCTTGTGGAAGGGCTGCTGTCGTCTGTGGCAGTGTTTGACTTGGCTTTGCCTGTTCTGAGCTGGGACGTTGCATATTCAGCCTGCGCAATCTGTTTAGCGAAGCAGCCATCCCTGGCAGGCTACACATCCAATACAGATGGTTTGAGTTGTGAAGTTTGAGACAATAGCAGGGAAGATATGACTCTATTAAATATGTCAGTTTGACCAAATCCATCTTGTGGATGACCTACGGATCAGAAGAAAGCTCTAAAGGAGAATATGGCAAAGCAATGTGGGAAGCTGCTGCCATTGCAGTGGGGGACGGGACATGTTGCTCTGAGTACAAATTAATCAAGTTCAGGCTGACATTCCTTCGTGTCAGGTTTCCCCTTTGGTCTCCCTAAGACACTGCTGCAGTGGAAAACCTTTCTCTCCAAGTAGTTTTATACCACTTAATTGCTCTTTAAAATGTGCTTTATTCCTTGCTAATGATGTAGCACTGCTGTGCTATATTAATGAATTGGTAATTTAAAGAAGGGGGGCAGGGGCTGACATATGGCAAATACATGCTTTAGTTCTGGTAAGCACATGATTTTGAATACAAACAAAGCTGTTTCCTTATCCTCAGCATGTACTTTTTTGTTTTGCTGATAGTGAGAAAAAATTAACAGTGTTAAATTTGACTGAAAACAGCAGTATCTTCTGAAATTAATGTCTGTGTGAATGATACTGAAAGTCCCTTTGCTTTTTTGCATTTACTCTAGAGTTCGTTTGTAAGTGTAATGTCCATTAAAAAATCATCCAAACTCAAAAAAGGAGTTTCAAATTTCTCTAATTTTGTTTTCAGTCTAGTAACAATGGTCTGTCTGCATTTGCTTCTCAAATGTGTATAACTAAAAGCTGTTTTTATTAAAAATTGGATTCTATCAAAAAGTTTCCAAATGATGGAAGAGTTTTTGAAAGTATTTTATAACATAGATGTTTTGCATTGAAGTTTGTAACTACTTCCAGCACTCAGGCTGGAGTAAATCACAGTTCCAAAATTTATTTTTATAAGGACGTGTTTAAAAGTTGTGTAGATGTGGCACTTGGGGGACATGGTTTAGTGGTGGACTTGGCAGTGTTAACGACTGGACTTGATGATTTTAAAGGTATTTTCCAATCTAAATGATTCTGTTATTCTAAGGAAACTTATGTAAGCCTAAAAATTGGAAGGCAGCATTTACACTGCTATTCCACATTTTAACCATGTTTATAAAAGTCAGTGGAACACTTCTCAGACTACCCAAATCCATTGGCCTTGCCTACCATTTCCCTGCACTGTGCAGTGTTCCACACATGTGCCCTTCTCAGAGACCTTGCTCTTTGGGGGATTGTCTTTTTTTGCATTCAACATGTCTGAAATACTCCTCAGGGAGCTGAGAGTGTATTGGGGACTATGTGAAAGCATGGGCTAAGTGTTCAAAGACTCTTTGAGGTGGTACTGGAAGACTGTGGAGTGAGAATGGAGAAACCCAAGCCCAACCCTTTCCTGGCTCACATGGTAGGAAAAGTCCATGGCCTTTCCTGTATCCCACTCCCTGTGCCCAGTAGTGCTAGTGACTCAAAACCGTGCCATGGAGTGAAAGGGTGTGGGTGACTGCAGGCTGGGGCTCGCACTTACGCCCTGTTCCCGTTTTAATTTGCTAGTGCAGAGATGGTTGGAGTTTTCTTTCCTTTAAAGGAGGGCCAAGGTACTGTAAGTGCTGGTATTTGGGGTATGGGGGGTATTTGACGCTGTGCAGGCTGCAGCTGCACCAAAAGCTGGTGGCTTGTGTCTCACTGGTCCTCCCAGACCATGCTCTGCTATGAATATTCTCCAGGACCTCCTGGGCTGGGGGCTGAAGGCTCTCAGCACTATTCTCAGCAGAAGTGCTCGGTGTGACCTGCTCACCCAGTATGCCCCTGGGGGCTTGCTTTTTGGTCATTGCCTGTCTCCAAGTGGGCCAGGCGTCCCCAGAACATCTACAGCTACAGGATACAGGTGCAGTTAGATTATTCTGCATATGCAGTACATGAGAAGTTAATTTAAGGTGTAAAAAGAGGAGCTGAGTTGAAGAGGTGCTATGATGGGTACCCTTCCTGAGACCGAACTGAGATCAGTGGTCCATCCAGAAAAAAAGTTTGGCACTCTGCCTTGCAGAAGTGTTGCAGAGGTAGCATCATCTCTAACCTTCTCTAACATCTCTTCGCTGAAACATTCTAGCAGAGAGTCTCATTGACCTTGTTAGGAGGGAAGCAGATGCCATCAAAAACAGGAACTAGTTTATAAAGATCTCTGGCATAACCTAAGTCTGTTCTCAGTTTATAAGATAACTCCTCTTTTAATATAAAGCCCGTCTCTGAAGTGGCTTCTCTCTGCCAAATCTGAAAAATGTCTTTGTGCCCTTGAGTTGTGGAAGGAGAAGAGAAGAAGGCATGCAATTTGGAGTCATCCTGTGATTTTTTTCTTTCCTTTGTCTTTTGAAATAGAGAGGTGATCTATCCCTTCTTAGCTGTTTCCATGAAGTAAGCTGTAGATGTAAAATTTTTAACCCCTTGTTGTTAATGCTGTGATGTTCTACAAAGTGACTGTATTGTGAACAGCACAGAACAAGGGTGGATTATTTTATGTTTCTTTTTAATTCTGATTAATAATGTCTGATTCCTTCTAACACCTCTCACACAAAGGTTCCAGCTCTGCTCTTTGAAGCAGATGTACACCTATGACAGTAATTGGATAAACTCCAGGGACTGAACGTGGTGTGTTCTTCCCAGAGGGATTCTCCTGTTTTGCTTACATCAGTGTCCATAAGCAAGAGAACTCCATGCAGAGTAAAACATATTATTTAGCTGGAAAAGTGGATTCTATTGCTGCATTGATCTTCTAGATAAAAGCTGTGCATGATGAAACCTTTAGTAATCAAGTGCAAAGTTCCAGTCATTCAGAACAAACCAGGCTAATTGTTGCCAGTATTTCCTGCATGCTCCTTTGCAGGTGAGTTGAGGCAGCAGTTCTTTCAGCATTCTTCTATTGTAACCCCTTATGGTGAAACATATTTCCTTGTAAAATAACCAGAGTTTGAACAGTGTGACATTCATTTCTCCACTGTTGTGAAAAGCTTTTCTTTGCCTTGATTTAGTTGCATCAAAGTATCAAAATATTGATAATAAAGTGATGCACTATTTTACAGTATTGTCAAAGTAACATTCAAATAAGTAATGAATCTGTGCAAGAAAAGGGTGGTATTAGCCTATCTTTCAGATGAGGAAAGCTGACAAAGAATGCTGGTGATGTATTAGTACTCACAGGAAGGAGATGGTTTGTATTTGTGGAGTTGGGTTTATATAGGGTACTCTGTTTTTGTAGCTGTTGTGTCTTTCTTTGGATGTTCTGTATGGGTCTAATGATACAGAAGCTTCATTCTGTCTCATCGATCAGAATTGCAAGGGTAACACCTAAGTATCTTCCTGGAAACTGTGACAAGATACTGCTATTTGGCAGGGGTATGTAGCTGCCGCTTAGGATAACTAAGAAAATGTACAGCTCTGCCTCAGGTAATCAGCACTGTCCCAAAATGAATGCCCACTGTTCAAGGGATTCAGTCTTTCCTAGGACAACCCCTGTGCTTAATTATTGCCTTGGTGTTCAGAGCAGGGACTGGCTTTCTAAATGGTGGGATTTGCTTTGGGTTCTCATTAAATGTTGTATGCTGTAGTGTGACACACAATATGCCCTGCAGTGTGTCCTGTGCTGTGATGCTAATCAACATTCAATACCAGAGGAGGAGAGCAGCTGCTCCATAGTCAGCATGTCTGAACAGTCCTGCACTCAGCAGGGTATCGCTTAATTCGCGCTAATGGATAAAAAACTGGCCTCATAACACTTGTGTAAATGAGGCTAATGATCAGGGAAAATATGCAAACTAGTTTTCATTTATTCATAGAGATAGGTGTAATTAGAGGTAATAGCTGGATCCAAAAACTTGCTCTCCAGCATTTATTTGTTGATAGTACAGAATGTGAATGACTTGTTCCACTGTTTGTCTCTTGTGAAGTTATTAACTTCACACAGAATTGAAATATGTATGCTCTTAAATTCTCATTGAGAGAGTTACAAGACTTAATGGGAAAAAGCTACAGATAATTGCATCTCGTAAACTTACCTCAGTCATTTTCACTGTGTGGTAACGGATCTCTATTGTAAATCCACTGCTGGCAGGATTAGCATATTGCTTCAGGTTTTTGACCTTTTTCCATTAGCTCCACTGTCTTCTGTAGATTAGAGAAATCAAGAGGAGGCAACTTGTCCATTGCAGTGATGGCAGCTGAGTAATAAGGTCATCACTAGGTACAAAGGTCTTATTTTAGCATCTAAGCTGTAGAGTACTAACTGCCCTCTTCCATTTCCCCAGCATTGTTCCTTTTCCTCATTCTTGATGTCTCTTGTTCCCCTCGCGGATGTGTCATCCCAGTGGCACAGCTGACGCCACTCAATCACACATGTCTTGAAGGATCAGTCAGTCACATAGTGACATAGTCTAATGCTATCAAGCAAGTCAATCAACCTGAAATTTTACTAAGTCGTCATCCAGTTGGGTTTGCTAAGAAGTGCTGAGTGCATGCTTCTCCCCCTACTCTACACACTGGTATTGACTGTGCAGATTTCTCCCAGAGTAATCTTACCAGTGTGATGTGCAGGGAAGAAGTAAATCCAGCCTTAATCTAATTTACAGGAGGAAGCTAATCAACACTTGAGGCTCTGTGGTCTCAATACAGAGCCGGTCTGGGTTTATATGGGCATTCCTTATTTTCTGTAGCCCAATGTTGTGCAAACTATCTACATAAAATTCATGAGAGTGGGTTTCCCTCCTGCTGGGCAGACCCCTCTCTGGACCTTTGCACAGTAATGAGGTCTTGAAAAGTTTTAGGTATTATCTGACCAGTACACCAAGAATTGATTGAGGAAAGACATTCTTACTCCAGCTGTGTAAGGGCACCAAGTTGGTTTGTCAGTATTCTCCATTCTTGATTCATCCATTTATTAATGAAACTGTAGCTAGTTTAACTAGATGGCCTTTTCAAGCCTTTTGTCCTTTTTCTTCTTTTCTTTTCTTTGATATGCCCATTAGGCACCTCTATTAGGGTCCTCTTTCTGTGCATGGAGCTTATGCAGCATTCTGGAGGTGTGTGTGGGATATCTGCTGATGAAAGCAAATAATCCAAACCTAAAAAGTGGTTCTTGCTCAAATCCTCACCGTGCTCTTTGTTGGAAAAATTGGTTCTTGCTTTAAAACTTAGTGGAAGGTTCAGAGTACCTTCAGAAGATTCAGACTCTTATTATCAGGTGCAAGTGAAGTCCAGGCCAACTGTCAATCAATTGCATTTACGAAAACAATATAATTTATCCCTGAATTATCACTGACTCATTAGTTCTGCATATCAGAAAAGAAGCATTATGAAGGAGTACCACTGAAGAGAAAGTAGATGATGACTGAGGAGGGAGATCCAAAGATAACATTAAGCTGGAGAGTCATGTGTTTATGGCTGTTGTGAAACACTTGTTCTCATCTTTCCTCTGCTTACTGATTGTGAGCTAATCTTGTTCTAGAAATAATTTTTGTAGACAAGAAAGCAAGTCAGGAAAATATTCAATTATAAAGGAACTAAATCATTGAAAATTTAAACTAATACTAAACATCCATTAATATTCTCAGGACTGTTTAATAGACTCTATATGTGACAATTGCCATTTTTCAGACCTGTAAAAATGCCATGTCTTGACAAATCATCTGTCAGACATATCTGAACTCATGTCAAGAAGCTCTGATATTCACAGGTTTTACTTAACAAAAATCTGGTTTGTCGAAATATGAGTTCACATTGCTATCTCAAATGTATGCTCTCAAAACCTGTCTAAAAAATAATAAAATATTATCTAGGGGAAGGGCTGGATGTTTTTCTCCTGCCTCATGCTGCAAGTGGTTGAACTTTTTTCAGAAACTGCAGGATTTCAGAAATTAATCTTGAACTATCTTTGTGTAAGTGGCCTGGCACATGAGTAGATTAGCTCAGCCTCAGATGTTGGAACTGGTAGCAATGGTAAAATGGTTCACTTTATAGTGGCTGAACATAAATATATTCTAAAAACTGGAGGCAAAAGTTGTCAACTCCAGAGACATATGCACTGCCTGTGGCCATAGATTGGATTAGCACTTAATCACTTCCATTAAATTCTGGTATTCTTCCAAAGCTAGGCACTCTTTCAAGGCTAAGCATCTGCAGGAATTCATCCATCCTCCTGGGCAAGCTGCTAAGGAAAGGCAGGATGTGCTGGCAAGCCCAGGTGGGTGTAGCTTAAAGCTTGGTGGCTGCCAGCTGAGGATCAGGCGTCAGGTATTGTCAAGCAGTTGCTGTTTCAGCAGCTGACAGTACCATGAGGGCTTAGGGATCAATGGATGCTTGTACAAAGGTCACTCATGTCAAGGGTACCAGCTCAGTGTCTTAAAACAATTTCATTTGTACTGTTTGCTTTATACATAAGGATTTTCAGTACCATAAATAATCAAAAGTATTTTGTTCCTAAAATACCCTTATATATTCTTAAGAGTCTACAAACATTTCTGTAAACACAGTTAAGGAAATACATACGTGTTGGAAGCTCCAGAATTTTCTATAGTAGTGTCATGTTGATGAGATGAAGCTTCATATTTAGGGGATTTAAAAATTTAAAATGATTTTCCCTGTTGTAGTTACAATTAATTATCTTGCCAATTGATGTGGAAAGAATAATGACTGATAGCTAAGAAACAAAATTAACTGGTTTTCTATTTGAATATTCATTTAACTATGATCTTCAATATTATCCTACTGAACAAACAGACATAACTTGCATCTTGAACACACACTGCCTACCCACTTGGCTGTTAAATTCAAGTGCAGTGGAGATGAAGAGAAAGAAAGAAGTAATTTTATATTTCCAACCACCCAATCCTAAGCATTTAGCTCTGTGGTGAATGGAATACTATTTCATAGTATCATCATAGAACCATGGAATGCTTTGAGTTGGAAGGACCCTTAAAAATCACCTAGTTCCACCCCCCCTGCCATGGGCAGGGACTTCTTCCACTAGACCAGGTTGCTGAATGCCCCATCCAACCTGGCCTTAAAAATTCCCACGGCTGGGGTATATCAAGCTTTTGCAGCTCTTTGTGTGCCACTGTCCAGCTAATTCCTTATTCTTTCAAATGCCTGTGGATGGTGACTCTGCTAGGTCTGAGGTTTTTATTGATCTAGCACCTCTTGCCTAATCTTTCTCCTCAGTTCATACCTGAGTGTCCATAATCACAAGGGTATTTGGTATGCAGCTGGGAGAAGTGCTCTTGAAGCCATCTTTCTGGCTACCTTTTGATGTGGTTTGGATGTGTCAGTGTAGTCACAACAGCTAGCTACTGACCGGGAATGGGACCATCCCTCTTGGCTTTCCTCCCATTCCATTCCTAATACTGACAGTTGGGCTCAACTCATCCTGCAATAAACTAGTTCTGGGAGCTAAACCAGCAGAGAAAAACTAATCATGCTTAGAGGGGGGGGGAAAAAAAGAAAAAAAAAAAAGAAAAAAAAAAGAAAGAACATGTAAAAATAAAGAAGCTAAAGGAGGGGGTGGGGAGGAAGTATGTAACCTCCAGATCAGCATTCTTCCCTCTGTTAAGCAGAAAGGCTCTTAGGGTTTCCCAAAACATGTGCTTAATCATTCCATTGTCCCCCTCCTAGGAAAAGAAACAGCAAATTTCAGCCATGCGTGTTTTTACCCCACATCGTATTTGGTCATACAGAATTAGACTCATGTTAGGGAGGTGAAGTTTGTACTAAGGGCAAAACCCCCTTAACACTGGTTTTTATTTGCCCAGGCATGTAAATAGGGGCTGGTTTGTTGCCCATTTTGGAGTAATGGGTTGCATTACAGTGCTTCATTGGGAAACAAGACATTGGGATTTTTTTTAGCAAAATGCCAGCATATGGAGTTTTACAGTGCATTTAAGAAAAACATTGGAGTGAGGGGGAAACCTTCATGGCTCTCATTGAAGGAACTTAATTTAGGTGGATGACTTTTTCTTATTCCTCTTCTTTTTTTTTTCTTCCTTTTTCTTTTAAATTTCAGGGTTGGAGAGAGTAAGAAGGGGAAGGGGGAGATACAAGTATCATTTCTGTTTTAAGGCAGCAGTAAGGAATGGGAACACATTGTAAAACTGTGTGTTAGTTCTGGACCCAGGGTGTCATTTGGATGCTGCCTAGCCCATGACAAGCCTTTGTAAGCGTGAAGAAAAAGAAACCTTACACAAATCAAACCATAGTAACAATATTGGCAGAGAGCATGAGCTGACTGGATAGAAGAGCAGCAAACCTCTGAGGCAGAAGCCTGCCCAACTTTGAGACGGGGTTTTTTTGTTTGCCAAGCAAGAAGGGAGAGGACTGTTCCCAGGCTTACCTGGCTCAGACAATTATTTAGCCATTGATCTTTCTATGCAAAATACTGAAATACTTACCATGTTTTGGTGATGCCTTTTGGTAGTGCTTCATGGTCTTCCGTCTTCGCAGCTCATCAATCAGGTAGCATCTCTTGCAGCTGCTGTACTAAGGAAAGCTAATAAAGGTGTAATGCATCTCGTTAGCCACCTGACTTTTTTGCATCCTTCTTGCATCACTGTCTGCCTTGAGTTTGACCTGTGAGATTAATTTGGTAAAATAAACTAATAGTTAATCTAAGCATTGTCCTCTCCCCTGTATTTGTAGTCTGCTGTGCATATAGCTTGTGGAAAATGGCAGTGTAGAACTGTGCAGGGTACCTGTTTCGCTGGCTGCTGGATTTCTCTCCTTCTGCAGATCTTAAGCAAGAGGAGGTTACCACAAACCTTTGTATATCTAATCTTTGGCTTTAAACTCAGTTTTGTTTTCTCTGGATATAATGCTGCAGGAGCAGTGGTAATCCTCCATGTCAAACTTTGCCTTCACTTTAATTCAATCACTTGTGTTTTTTTCCTAAATTCAGGCTATTGAAAAGCATTGCCAGTGACAGGGAAGACTGAGTGTAACTGGAGCATAACTCATGCAACAAAACTGCACTCACAAAGGGTTTGAAATTTGTTTTTAAATACTAGTTCAAATATTTGTTTGAATTATTAGTTTCTAATATTACTACTGTGTTATTTTTGTTATTATTATTAAATTATTAGTTTCTTTACATGGATGCCAGTGGGTTAAACATCCCTTTGCCTCTGTGTATGAATGTCGACCACAGCGGAAGATCCACAGAGTTCATACCATTTCTTTTTTTAATCTAAATCAATTTTCAAACCAATTTAGATAAATTGTGAGGAGTTCTTCAGAGGCAAGGCCTGGGATCAGAGCTTGATGCAGAGAAGATGACATCATTCACCATCCACACAGGCTTTGGCCCAGTACTTGACTGAAATTCCCTCAATAAGCAAACAGTGCATTAGCATGGGCTCTGCAACACCTTCCCCGTTGCATAATGGTGTTTGTGCTGGGCTGTTATTAAAAACCCAGGCAGCGATTCCACCCTGCGTCAGCCTCTGCTACTGGCAAAGCATTGCTGGCGCGTGTTGTTGCAATGCGCTTTGCTGTGCCTCGTGCAGCCTGGGAACGGGGCACTGAGTGTCCGAGGGTGCTGGTGTGGCAGGGGAGCCCCACTCGCACCCCCCAGCTGGAGGGTGCAGTGACATTGTGGGCACCCGGGCAGTTACCTGTGCCCTGTATGACTGTGGGCTGTGCCGAGCCAATGACGATAAAATCAAGATTGCTGTCTTCAGAGGAGCCTGTGGGGTTAAGAGTTTCCAGATACAGCAACAGACCTGTTGGTTCAGGAGCAAGTCCTAGCCCGATCTGACAAGGAAGGGCATTTAAATGAAATTTTAATTCTTTGCTGCTGAAGCAAAGTGGGATCGTGGTTTTAGAAGGTGTGTTGGTCTTCAACTCTGAGAGCATTAAGGAAAGGAAATAAAATAAACCTCTCGTAGTCAAGCATTCTCAACACACAGCAGCTTATGCCAGCCAGTCCTCAGGCTATTTGTAGCTGGTATAGCTCTCCATAGCAAGTGGTAGGCACTGTTTCCCTCCTTGATGCCTGGTTGCTTGATGCCTCAGCAGCTCTATGTACCATTGGCAGGTGAAAATAAAAATGAGCCCTATTATTATTATTAATAATAATAATATTTTAGTGCTACTTGATTTTCTCCTGATCTGTTATCTGCTGTTAATATTACCACTGGATGTATTGGCTTACTTTCTAAAGTTGTTTGTGGGAGTGTCTCCTCTGCATTGACACTGAGGCAGGCAGAGAGGGCAGGCTGTTAGGATGACAGGGAATGCAGCAAAGAGAAGAGTGGAAACCAAGCACTGTCATGCAGTCAGAAACCCTTGCTGGGCAAAAGTCATCTTCTTATCATATTTTTAACTTGTTGCATTTCACATGCACGCTTCCTTTTAATCCCTGTATCTCTTCTTTATTGTGTATCACCTCACCACAGTGTTTTACCTGTATGTCTCCTGTGGAGCTGCATTTCTCTGTATTTTAAATGTTGTCTAAATGTTATTTTAAAACATTATTTAAAGGCTGGCAAAGAGTCAGACTTTGGACCCTTGAGAAGTCATGAGATTCTGCCTCCACACCATTTCTCTGCAGCCTCAAAAAAGAAAATAAGGAAGACATCAGTAAGCGGCACAGTTGAGAGGCCCCAGTACATAGGTAACACCACTGGTTTGCCTCGTAGCAGCATGTGGTGATCCACTATTGGTGCCAAACTCCCCTTTTTGGGGAGCAGGAGGAAGCAGTGTTGAACAGGGAGCCGGTTTCACCTATGGGTGTAGGTGTGGAGTGGCACAGAGAGGGGTGGCCTTTGGCTGGTGGCCCATTGGGGTCCATCAAGGTTTGAGCTTTGCTTCAAGGATATCCAGTGTGTCAGGTGTCTCCTAGTGATTGCATATAGTGATGAAATTGTGCAAACTGCTCCCATCGATGAAGGCATCCTTCTGCATTCATATCCTTAACCTGTGAGAGGAAACCTAGGACTGGCTTTGACAAGACGTTCAAGGATCTAGAGGTGTGGGTGGATGTCCACGAGGGGTTCTGAACACACCAAGGCAAACATATTCAAAGTGGTCTCAGAGGGCAGGCTGTGCAAGTGTGTGAACAGCCAGTTTTTCCAGAAGAGAGAGGGAGAAAGGCTGGCAATTGCATCTCCGGAACAGTCCAGCCTCACAGGAGTCAGTCATGGTTTTTCCTTGTGCTAACACTGGCAGACCTAGGGAATTAGACCAGTGTTTTTCACTGGGTTGGGTTTTCCAGTAGATCATCTCAGATCATGATGAAACTGCTTCCCTTATTCTGGTCTCTTTGCTTCCTTGGGGCAAAACCCTAGGGCCACTGGGGGTGGAAAAGACCTTGGTGCTGTAAATGCATCCTAGAGTTCCCTGTGCTGTAGCCTGCAGGCAGGACCATACATGGTCAAGTCATCCTCCCTAAAATTCCTGAAGGGCATACCTGCCTTCACATTGCTTTGATTTGTGCATAGCCACTGCTTGGGGAGCAGTTGTAATTCCTGCTCCATGGACTCCTTCTGTGCTGTCAGATGTATGGAAAACCTTTCCTGCTTTATTTAAAAATATGAAACCTGGTTTATTTTGAAGAGTTTTCTCACTGATTTTTCTGACTTTTTTTGTTACTGTTGTTGTCTAGTTGTTCTAGCTTCCATTCACCTTTCTGCATGCTTTCACCTTTCATAGCTGAATTGTGACTTTTTATTTTAAATGAACAGGTGAGATGATACTTAATAAAACTCTTGGGGTGGAGGTGGTGATCATTAAAGGGTGATGATGTGGAGGGTGAGCTCCTCTGTTTTTCCACAGAACTAATCGGGCTTGGGAGGTGGGTGTTGTGCTGCTGTCCTAGCTGGAGAAGCTGCCTCTGAAGCACAAGAGGTTAATTCGTTTTCTGCTGCTTGGTCTCTCTTCTGTGACTGCCAACAAAGGTAGCAATTTACCAGTGTTATCTCATGGGAACTTCCCTGATCTGGATAATTTGGAACTGGGAAACCACACTGACAACTCAGCAAATTTCTTACAGGCCAGAGAATATCCCTGGCCTGGTCAGTAGTGCAAGAAAGTTGTTACCTAGACTAAACTTGTGCTAATACCTTAGGGCAAAATGTTCCACATCCATTACAGGTCCCTTAAAGCATTTGGTTGTTTGAAGGATCAGCTCTACCCAGACGCAGTCAAGATTGTAGTGCATGCCATAAAGGGCGAGTCAGTGTGTGCCTGTCTTTTTAGCATCTTTTTTTTTTTTTAAGGCAACTTCTGTAGCATAGCTTCACATAACAAGTATGTATGCTGTCGTATTTGTTGTGTGAAAATAAAGAAAAAATCATAGCTGCACATTTGTTCTTGTGGAAGCAGCCCAAATCAAAGGAGGTTTTTCAGGAATGACTTTCACAATTTGCAAATGCCTAAGGGGAGTTATAATAGCTGGTTCTTTAGCCTAATGTTCAAGGGTACCTTAGAATTTAGTGTTTGAGCACTGAAACACAGAAATCTGAGATTTTAAAAAAAGTAGTGTGAAATAATGACTACTTGAAATAATTTAACGAGGGCGGTAGATGGATTTAACAGAAGTTGTAATGGGTTTTTCTTTGCTGGTATTTTTAAATCAAGAAAAATGTTTTGTTCATGCAGACAGGAAATGTAGAAATAATCTTATGACCATATTAGTTCAGACTAGAAGATCAGAATGGTTGGTTTTAGTGCATTGTCCTGAACAGTATAGTAGTTTCTGTGCTCAAGTCACGAAAGTCTAGGGAAAAAAAAGAGCCATGTAGCCAACTATCTCTGTACACCCTCTGACACTTGAGTGTCAAGGAAAGTGTTAGCAAAACGGGGGACAGCTTGACTTTCCAGGGAAGTAAATGAACGTGTCTTCTTAGGTTTTGGTAGACTCTTGGTCACAAAACTTCACAAAACTCTGCAGCCACTGAGCTGGTTGTACTGGAGAAGTTCCCAAAGGCGATTCTCATTTTTGCGATGCTGTGCAGAGGTGTTGAGCCCTTGGTGTGGGGAGCTGCTGAGAAAATGTCAGGCACTTCTGGAAAAGGAGTAGACAATATATGCAAATTGTTGGTATTTATTCAGTCATGTAGTGTGGCAGAATAAACATTATTCCTGACATTTCCATTTTTGATTAATGATGAATGGAGCTGGCAGATGTTCAGCTGGCCGCCAGATGGGGTCTGCTCAGTCCAACAGAATAGGAACAGTCTGGATCTGGTAAAGCCAGCACTGACAAAAGCTCTGACAAAATCTCTAGTTCGTCCAAGTGATAGGCCAATTTTGACCTCGAAACGACTAAGCTGTTTAAGAATGGAGGTAGTACAACCAGCGAAACTGCTTATGAAAGTGAAATGGGGTGTGGAAGGATGGGAGCTGGTTAGTTTGCTGGAGTTCCAGCAGGTTTTTTCCTGCCGCAGGAACCACAGTCTGCGGCTTTGATTCCCTGTGGCTGGACCCGCACGGGGCCTTCTGCATCTACCCGGGGTCACAGGAGTGATGGTGTGTCTCTGGGCACATCTCCTCGCTTGGCGGTGGGGATGTACCGCGTGTAGCGTCCTCAGCCCGATGGGCTGTGCCTCTCCTGATCAGATATCCCTCGGCCGGCCGGTCTGGCTGCCCGCTCCTAGCCATGGGGAGCCAGCCCAGGGGAGCAGCTCTGGAGGCATCTCCCGGCCCGCCGTGAGACTCGCGTGTGCCCAGCCGAGGGTCGGGGACGGGCTGACAGGGCTGGGGACAGGGGCGCTGCTCTGAGCGCTCAGCCCGCGCCTGTACCCATCAGGGCCGGCTTCCTTCAGCGCCCTGCGGGCAAAGCCATTCAAATTTGGAGAAGTGAATTTAAATCCATGCAAATTCGGTTCCTGGGGGAAGCGATAAGTGTCTGCGAAGTGCCTCGTCGCCGTCTCGCACGGCGGCCCGGGCAGATAAGCCGCCCCCGGCCGCGGGAGCCCGGCGGGGAGCGAGGGGCGGGATGGCCCGTGGGGGCTGGGTGGCCGCTGCCCCTCGCGGCGCTGGGGCTGTGTGTGTTGCCACTCTGACCCCGAGATGCAGCGCGAATAAATTCCCTTTGATAATGACTTCCCCAGGGAGACAAAGAGTGGGAGGGAAGAGGAAATTTGACCGCGGTGTTCACGGTTACATTGGCGGGGCCGGGGGGAAGCCGTCCGCCTGCCTTTGAAGCCGAACCACCCGCCTCTCGGGGCTTCTTATGCCTACGGGGGTGGGGGAAGTGGTAGAAGCTGGGGCTGGCAGTCTCTTAGAAAATGCCCTGGTGCTGCTTCTCTGTGCGTAAGCTGGGGCTCGGACGCCTCTTTCCCACTTGGAATGGGCCAAGGGAGGCAGTGATGGGACGGCTGCTCTCTGTGATCCTCGGCTTCAGACAGGGTTTATTATTTTTATCATACTTTTATTATTCATGTGCAGGGACCTAGAACAAATGTTTTCCCGTCCTGAACCGAGTCCTTCCCGTCCGAGTGCGCAGGACGGCGGGGGCCGGGTCGGGCAGGGTCAGCCCGGGGCGCGTCCAGGGTGGGGTGGGAAATCTATTTCGGGCGTAAACACGAACAAAAGCACTGTCGCCAAACCCTGTGTCCGTCGTGTCCTGAGCGCAGAATTTATTACTTCTGCAGGCCCTCGGTCCCCTGGGTGGGCAGGCGGCCGGGCCGGCGACCCTTCCTGCCTCGGGGCCGGTGGCAGGAGACGCTCCCTCTTCCCACACTCCCTCCCCCGCCTTGGGCAGCACTCTGAACGAAGATCGCTGGTGGGAGAGATTCCTCCCGCCGCCTGACGGAGGAGCGGTGAGGGGCGCTCGGCGCTGGGCTACGCCGGGGGTCCCCCGGGAGTGGGCGGGAGGCGCTGCCGGTGCCGGTGCGGGGCGCGTTCGGGGAGGAGCGCTCGCTCCCCGGCTTGCCGCCCCGCGGGAGGGGGCCGGGGGGCGGCGCAGGTATCTCTCCCGCTGCGCTCCCGGCAGGCGGGACGGGGAGAGGAAGCGGCGGCGCCGCCCGGCAGGGACAGGGCTGGAGGAGCCCCCCGGCACCCCTTCCCTCGGCGGGGTCGTGCCTGACGCTGGCCGCTCCTCCGGACCTGCCGGGGACGGCAGGGAGCTGCGGGGCGCTGCTGGTGCCTGTCCGGGTGTGTGGGTCCGTGCAGCCCCGGGGCTCGGCGGGGTCGGGTCTGCAGCCAGCATCGCCTCTCCTGCGCCGCCTCCCCGGCTCCTCCAGCAGCCTGGCCGCTGTTTTGGTGCCGCACAGAGGTAATTTGCGGTTACTTATATCCGCTGTCCCTCGCGGCAGCTCCGCCGGAGGGGCAGCGTAAAGGGGTGGGTGCCGGTGCCTTTGCGCGCCCGGCTCCGGAGCGTGGGGATCCGGGGGACTGGGGGTGCCTCTGACCCACCGTAACGCATCAGAAACTTGGTCAGGATGGGAAAACCCCCACCTGTCCTTCAGGGATCTCTGCCTGCTGAGGAAGGCACCGTCCCGGCTCCTCCGAGGTGAGGGCGTGCGGCTCGCCGGGGATGTCAGGGTGCACAGGGCTGGGCACGGAATTTCTTTACTTTTCTATTTTTTTGCAGTTCCTGTCTTGTGACTTATTGAACACTTTCTTCAAGTGTTTTCTCTGGAAACTTGTCTCAAATGAGGGCTGTGAGCCCTAACAAAGAAGGGTGTTGTTCGACAGCCAACAGGTGATGGGGTGAAACCTGAGTATATGTGTACATTGGAGTAAAGTCTGGCTGCTGTTTAAAATAGAATTTTAAAAATCAATGGGAGACTGTAAAAGGCAAGATTTCCTTCTTTCTAAATCTGTACACCCTTCTAAGGAGAGGGGGGAGCATCTGTGAGAATACCTCTTCCTCGGCTGGAGGCTTGGGTCTTGCCTCTCTGCAGTGTGCACTTGAGTTTCCATCAGCACTGTACAGAGCCAAGGATAACACGGCCAAATCAGATGTGTTGGCGTGGGGCAATGTTTTGTCACGGGGCTTCCTCCCTTTGTTAAATGCAGGTAGCCTGTCTTTGCCTTTTGGTTTGTTAAAAGAAAATACTCTGAGAAGGATCGTCTGATTTACAGTAGGAAAAGTGATCCTTGCTCTAGGATGCTAGAGGAGAAGAGCAGTTAACTCCCCTGTTGGTCCTTGTACACTGGCTAACGAAAGCAGTTCTTACTTCTAGGGTCCATCCGGAGGTCTTTTGAAAGGACAAGTAGACAGGCTCTGTTCCTTCCCCACTGCTCTGGGTAGTCCATTACTCAAAAGGACCCAACAGCTGAAGAAGTTGCGGTGTGCTGGTGTTGATACAGATTCTACATATCAACTCTGGATCCAGATTTCCCACACAGAGAGCTACAGAGCTCACTCTAGATATGCAATTTGTACTGTGGCTAGGGAATGGGACTTCCTGATCGTGTGTGTAATAAATATTTGGAAGAGGCTTTGAATTATTAGTAGTTACTTTATGGTGGTTTATTGCGCCCTTCCTCTTCTAATGTAGTTATCTTGCACCACAGATTAAATAAGCAGGTGAATGGGCTGGCCATGCTACTCTTAACTCGTTGAGCCTTCATTGTGAATGGATGCATGTGATACGCATCTTGTATCCCCTATACCCTTGTTAACAAGCCTTCTAACAAAAAAGTTGTTAAAACAATTTGCCCTGCAGGACAGCGTAAAACAGCAGGGGGTGGGCAAGGAGATGTTTGTCTAACTTTGCTTACAAATCATGACCTCTTCTGTCTGGTCAGGGGGGAACATAATCAGTGAGCTGTAAATCCTAGCACAGGGGTAACCTTCATATGGGCTTCAGCAACAGCATTGTTCTAAGTTTGATATCCCAGTATTTTGTGTACCCATAGCTTTGTAATTAGGAGTTTAGTTTGTCTTTGCCTCTAAGGAATTTGTCATATGACTGTTTTAATTCATCAGTGGAAAAAACCACAGTAATTGCTTTTCTTTTCAAATCAAATTTAGCTGTATAACTCAATTATGTTATTCATAGTTGTCAACCTGCCAGTGAAATACCTCCTTGTAGGCTATAAAGCCTTTTTTGAGAGGTAGTATTTGAACAGGGCTGAAACCTCAAAATGTTCCATGGACTTTAGGAAAGCAAAGCAAAACAACACATCCTTGCTGTGTTCTGTAGATGTCATGGCAGGAGTAGAAAGACCACCTTTCTACTCATCCCTTGGAAAGCACTTATTTTTTCAGCTGTTGTTTATATTCATTTGAATCCTCCTTAGGATGTAATCATTTTAAACAGATCACTTTGAAGGATGAGTGCGGCTGGGGGGTGGGGAGGAAGAACCCTGTCGTTTTAAAATGCAAACCAAATTACACTTGAGCAGGAGAGGAAGAAGAACTCCTAAACAAGCAATTGCTAAAATAGTTCTGCAGATAGCCTGCTGTTAAGATAGGCTGGATTAGAAACCTTGTTCTCAGCAGCCCCACAGTATTTGTGATGCAGCTGTATTGATATATGGTGTGCTGTCAATTATTTTATAGCCAGCTTTACATTAGCTCTATGGGAGCATTTTTCTTTTAACATGAATGATGTCCTTTGAGCTGTCCTAATGTCAGTTCATCGAGGTTTGTGAACCTTGCTTTGAACATTTCCAGTCACCTTATCTGGGGAGGAGAACCCTGATTGTAAAGTTGCATTTTACAGTTGGAGGTAGGATGTATTTTTCTTTTATTCTCTATCAGCCAAACTTTCAACCTGCCTTGTATGACTGGAAACTGGACCTGTGGGTCTGTGGTTTCCTCTTGTTGGAGCTGCTGTACATGCTTTCTGAAATGGATGTGTCAGAGGAGGTCCAGGCAGGACGAGTCTGCAGAAAAGCAGCCTTGTCTCTCTCTTTTACCAGTGCCTTGTCTTCCTTAGGAATTAGGCAACATTCCTACACTCTTTATGTACCTTTGCTGTGCTTAAGATCCTGACGTTGCCCATCACTGCTTTTTTCAGTGTGGAAGTATTATGTAGCTGTAGTGTTCTAAATACTCAGAAAAGTTGATACATCATCATGCATGCAGATTTTGGGTTGTTTCCTTGTCTTGCAAGAAAAGTCAGAGAAGTTAATATTTGATCTTGTGGAGAGGGGGTTTTGAACAATCAATATGAAGCAATTACTCAGTTACTTGGTATGCTTGTGAGTGTTGGGGATTGTGAGAACAAGGCAGGGTACACTCTGCTCAAGTGGCCGAGCACTGACAGAGCTGAACCTCTCTCTTTGCCTAAATTATGTTTCAAATCTGCTTCCTGTGGTATGTGTTTGAGGTCAGACTGCCTATTGAAATATTGGCAAAGATGTTTCACCTACTGACTCCTTTTTTTCCTGGGTTATTGAGTAGGTGTCGGTTCTTGAAAAGGGACTGTTTGACCAATACACGTTCTTTCAATGCCGTAAGAATTGGAAATACCAGCTTAGGTGTCAGTGAGTAGCACATTATTGCAAATCAGATATCTGTCCCTTTCTAAAGGGAAATGGCAAAACAATTCATCTGCTGCTAACACTGTCTTGGAAGGAATTCAGCTTCTCAATGATATTCATAGTGACTTTATATTTAAGAATTATTTGGATATAGATGATGGGTGACACAAGCTGCCAAACTGAGTAACCCTATCGATCAGCAACAGTGAACACTGTTGCCTTTTTTTGCTAGAGTGATTTCCTAACTGCAGACAGTACTTCTCTGTCCCTCTTTCCTTGCACCCCAGTTTTATGCAAGCAATAAAAATTACCTGATGCGTGACTTTACTTCCACTAGAGTAAGTGGGAAGGGGAAACAGTTCTGTATTCCTTGTCTTATTTTTTGTTTCTGAGAGCAACTAATTCAAGGGATACCAGGAAGTATGTACCAGGAAGTCTGCCTTTCTATTTTAAATATATAGGATTGAGCTCTTAGGACTGAGTTTGGTTATATTTACCTTCCTTGAAAAAGATTGTAATATGGTGATGTTAAGCTCAGAAGCTGTTGTGCTAACCTTTAGTTGTTCAGCTTGAGTAAGATTTCAGACATGTGCCTGACAGCTCACCAGCCTTCCAGAAATAGCCTGTTCTCAAAGGGGAAGTTGGCAGGTTTGCTTGCCCCATCAAATATTAAATTAATCTTCTATTACAGTACAGCTATGAAGTGTTTTGGCATCTTAGCAGTGCACCAAAAATAGTGTGTATGTTTCTGAACCAGAAGGTTTTGAAGTAAAGTTAGACAACTTAATTTTTTGGAGCACTAACCCAGTGAAGGAGTTAAATAATCCCATCTCTTTTTATTGGATGTGGGAATGTATAGATGTACTGAAAATAGGGGTAGATAAGACTGGATATTATAATTTCTCAGAGTTTGTAGCTTTTGGATGCATATGGCCACTTTTTATTGGAGCAGGTTTGGGTTTATGTGCTGGATCATCAGAACCTGGCACTAACCAGTGCCTCATGCTTGAAGGAGAAACTCCTGTTGAGTAACCAGCAGAGTATTTGGGTAAGCAGTCTTAAATCTCCCAGCTGTGATCTAGGAGCAACTTATTTTCTCTAGTATGATGGTGATGAGACTGGAAAAGTGGGACCCACCAGAAGATTTTAGATTGCTCTCCCCATTAGACCCACCAGCAGGGTTTATGTCAAGGAGATTAACATTTTCTACAGCTTGAATGTAGCAGTGACAAAATTGGATCTCTGTTTAGATAAATAGGTGAAAGAATGTCCTAAATTGGGGAAGGCACAGCTCACACATCATGGTACTGTAAGAGCAAGCTTATTCCTGCCTCAAGTGGTCAGGATATCTGTCATGTTAGGACACATCCTCTGTGATTTTGGTTATCTGTATTTCACTGAAATGCCTTGTCTGAATTTCCTAAGAACTTCTGCTAGAACTAATATAAGTTATATATCTTGTTAAGCTTTTTACTGCAGACTGCTATGGATCTTGCTGAGAGCCTTCTTTGCCAGTTGTGACTAAAAACAATCCCACTGATATTAAGCTTTGCAGGCTTCATGAATCAACAGAATCATCTCCCTCTAGGGTTTTAAATTGACAGAACAATCATGATGTATTTTACAGAGACTAATCTGGCATAATTGGATTTCAGATATTTAACAGGACCAACGCCCTTCCGCTCCCATACAGCTAAACCAAAGTTCTCAGAGGAATCCAGCAGATGTTTGCTGCTCTGTGCCAGCCTTGTGAACAGTGCTATGCTACTTGGACAACTGTCTTTCCCCAATAATTTCTTTAGTTTTTGACAAGTGGTTGTCATGTCTTTTGTTTTACTGGGCTAGTGGTAGTAATGGCTTCAGGAAGAGCTTGTGCCATTCCTGTTGTTAGTATCTACTCAATGAGTCTTTCCTAGATATACCTACATATAACCTGTGATGAGAAACAAGCAGAACTCTAGAAAGTGACAAGTGTTAATACTGAAATACATTGCAGTTGCCAAAAGTGGTAGTCTGTGCCTAGGTTTTTGGTTTTGTTTTTCTTGAATAGTTTTATTTTTATAACTCTTAAGTGTTCTTGAATTGCTTGTAGCAAGTTGTAATGAAGCTTCAATAATTTATTGTTCTGTACAACACAAGGAATACTGAACTGTTGTAAGATCATTTACACTGATAATTAGTTGTTTATGTTCAAATTTATTAAAGCTCTATTAATCTTTTTCTCCAGATCAATTGCTTGATGAGCTCCAGCTGAAATATTTAACACTTCACACTTATGCCATTGGAGATGGAGCCCAAAGCCAATAACCTCGTTTTTGGATGTCAGCGAAGCTCAACCTCTGACGATGACTCTGGCTGTGCCTTGGAGGAGTATGCCTGGGTCCCCCCAGGCCTCAGACCAGAGCAGGTACCAACCATGTTTCTGCATTTTAGAAATAAGCCTCGTAAAGACTGTCTAAGAGAGTGATATGGTGCCTCTGTAAGTCTAATTAAATTCCTTTAATGTATAAAACTTTAATTCATGTAAAACTTTTCACTTTTTTGTTTCCTGTCCAATGAGGCTGTGTGTAGGGAGCTTAAAGATCCCAAACCTGAGGAGTTTTATGTTCCAAAAAAAGTTCCCAGTCAAGGTTTTTCAAAAAGTATATGCTGCAGTGGTATGTATTGCCAAGTCTAAAAGCAGCATAGAAGTTTGCATTCTTTTTGAAGGAAGTTATTAGGTTAAATTAAAGCTCATGGCATACCTCATGACACTGTGCTCCCTGGCCAAGTATTTCACTACACTTGTAAGACTCTTTAAATAATTAGGCATTTGACATCTAGAACGTGGCTAGTACTGCAGTGCATATAAATGAAAGTGTTCAGTCACTGTGACAGGTAATAATGTATTTTACACTTGTTTAAATAGCTGTATGGCTGCCATTTGTTCATGCCAGGATTTCTCTTGCATGGTGTCTGGAGCTGATACTTGTGGGTTGGTTGGGCTCTTCTTTCCCCTCTCTTCAGTCCCCTTTTTTTGTGTGCCATCACATGGCAATGGGAATAAAAGTGAAATTATTGATGACCAAGTTGCTGTGGGAGACAAGAATGAACTGCTCATGGTATTCATTCATGGTATTGATGATACTGCAACTGTGCTGAAGCTGTGTACTCAGTAATATTCAGAACTCAAGACCTCAGTGTTCAGTGGCCAGGGTGGCTTTGTAACATCTGCTAAAGGAGCCAGAGCAATCCTGGCAAGCTTATACAGTCCATAGTTTAAAAAAGTGCAGAAGGTGTCTCTTTTTTGCAATGCGGAGATTTTCTTAATCGTGAGTAAAGTAACGAGTCAGCAGGAATGGCAGCTAACAGGCTATTTTTAGGGCAACTCCTTTTATCACTTGCTTAAGCATCTATAAGAATCCTGATGAATCAGACCTTAAGGCAAACAGTGAACTAACATGCTGCCAGAACAATTAAATGCCCTAAAATATCCTCATAATCCCAGCTAGCCCAAACCCACTAAAGATGTATTTTTTTTTCCCCAGAAGAATTACTTATTTCAAGAACAGTGAAATAAACTTGAGAAAAGGGCAAAAAGTATTTTTAAAGCTTCACTTCTTGCTGCATGTTATCTTTTTCTGGAGCATCCTGATATATAGTCAGTAGCAAGTGGGCTTACAGTACACTTCAGTTGTTTAGATTTTGGTTAAATGTACATGTTTTGTACAACCTGTCTCTCATAATTTTGATTGCTTCCTGGCTTAAGTGACTGATTAATGCTTTTTTTTTCATCTGTCTTGCACAGTAATAAGCTGTTGACCTGAGTGTTATTTAAATCTGTATGGCAAGTAATATTTTTGCCAATAGTCTGCTCTTACTTACAGCCCCAGGCCTCGTGACAAGCTGGAAACTGCATAGGAAAAACAATAAATCTGTAGCTGTTCCACAAAAATATTTTTTGCCATTGGGCTTTGTCGTAGTGTTCATTACAGCTTTCCTGTCATAATATTCTTCTGGGAAAAAAAAAAAAAA
>VZRL01003795.1:300814-340769 GCA_013397895.1 Origma solitaria | reverse complement strand
AAAAAAAAAAAAAAAAAAGAGTGAAGACTGATACAAAAACATTCATCCCGTGAAAATTTCCTGGTTAATTTGCATCTGATTGAAATGTGGCTGGATCCAGCCTCCTCCCAAGGGAAGGATGTTTCCACCTTCTTACCAAAGCCCACATGGAAGCAATGAAAGCCGATGCTTTGGTGAACCTGATCAGCAGGAGACTACAAAACAGCTTTTGTCTCAACGATGTGTAAAATGCAGAGAGCAAATTAAATTTGTTTATATAGTGGCTGTTTTCTGGAAAGCTTCATGCCTTGTGTGGTAAATTGCAGAGGGAAACTTAGAATTTCCATGGAGTTGTTGACCAGCCCTGAAGGGGGTGGGAATAATGAGAACATTAAATGTGCATAATTTATGATACCCCCGTAATTGTCACTGCAAATTGCATTCCAGAAAAGCAATTCAGCAGCTGGGTGCTAGTTTTATCAGAGACAATTCAGGTTTGCTGAGCTGGTTCATCTGGGTCTTGTATTTTCAGCACAAACCCTGTCACAGTGTAATGCAGCGTGACCTTCTTCCTTCGTAAATGAGACCTGAGATAAAACAGTAGCTGAAGGACACTGGCAGTGCTTGGGGGCTGTGTGTCTGTGGGTCTGAGCTCTGTGTTTCTCCTGGCCAGGTCCAGCTGTATTTTGCCTGCTTGCCAGAGGAGAAGGTCCCTTACGTTAACAGCCCTGGAGAGAAACACCGGATTAAACAACTTCTCTATCAGCTGCCACCCCACGATAATGAGGTAAGCACAGAATTTAGGATGAACCGTCAGGGCTTGGGTCTCCCTGGCAGCTTTTCCTCCGTGGAGAATTACCTGCCTGTGTATTTATGACAAGCCTAAACCGTGGCCTGCAGTGGCATCTGAGCTATAAAGCAGCACGGTGTGTACACTGAGCCCATTGTTCAGCTGTCCACTTGGCTTGTGTGCAGATAAGAGCTGTCTGGAAGGACACTGCCTTTGCTTGTTAGGGAGGCTGGTGTCACTGCAATAAACTTAACACAAGTTGGTTTTATAGTGTTTGCAGCCACCCACCAATTACCAGGAACCTACAAATTCCTGGAATTGCATTGTAGCACACAAAAAGGATGCTTTGTGATAGTAAAAGGTTTGCATCTCAGTTATGCAGTGCAATTTGGAGTAGAAGTGGAAATAACAAACAAGCTCTTTGTAAGGAAAGGGGCGGGGGTGTCAGTACTTAAGATCTTGTGTATACTGCAGTACTTAGTCGTGGGCACTTAACCATAAATCTAAAGGACAATGTTATGGCTGATTTAGGTTCCTTCCATTATTTTAGGATAGCAGCAGATTTTGGGTTAGCTTTTAAAAATCTTTTTTCTTGCCTAAACAACTCCTCAGTTTAGCATGGTGGGGTATTTTTCCTGTAATGCAAAAATCTCTCTCCATACTACTTTTGTGTTATGCAATATTACCTAAATATTAAGATGGTAGAGAAGGCAAGTGGGAAAAGTTTAATGATGATTGGCAGCATGCCTGATGAATTCCTTACATATATGCCCTTACTTACTCATCTGTTACATTAAAACAGTCTCTAAATTAAGTTCTCTTGTGTTTTCCCTGGAAGGTGAGATACTGCCAGTCGTTAAGTGAAGAGGAAAAGAAGGAGCTGCAGATGTTCAGTTCTCAGCGCAAAAAGGAGGCACTGGGACGAGGCACTATTAAACTACTCTCCAGAGCAGTGATGCACGCTGTTTGTGAGCAGGTAATGTATTGGTGCCACAAGGCAGCCACACGGCTGAATAATGTTAAACTACAGTATCTCGATATTAAAATTTAAATTCCTGTCTATGTTTGAAAACAACAACAAAAGATTATTTTTGAAACTGCATGGAAGAAGAAAGAAGGTAGTGCTTGCTTAAGCAAAATGTAACCTTTGATACTGGGAATGAACTGAGCCTTTGATATATTTCCTACTCAAAAAAAACCCCTTAATGCTGATTTATACTAAAGTAATGACAAATAAAAAGCAGATGTATGCTTTAAAATGTTAATTTGTATAAAATAAACTTATATTCACAAAAGGTTCACTGAGATGCAGTTCATCTACACCAAAACTGATAATATTTCTTCCCTCTTGTCAGAATTTTGGAATAAAATCTCATACTGGGTTTGGTGTTTTAACTTAGTTTAAATGCAATAAGCTAGTAGTTTTGGATGGGTGTTCACTTTCTGCGTTTTTTCCTAGTGTGGTACAAAAGTAAATGGCGGTGAAGTTGCGGTTTTTGCCTCAAGAGCTGGGCCTGGCGTGTGCTGGCATCCCTCATGTTTTGTGTGCTTCACATGCAACGAGCTGCTCGTTGACCTTATCTACTTCTACCAAGATGGAAAAATTCACTGTGGCAGACACCATGCTGAACTTCTCAAACCTCGATGCTCAGCCTGTGATGAGGTAAATAATTCACATTTTACAGCCAAGCTACACTCCTGTTGTTCAGCTGACAAACTGCATCACTTGGGAAATTCCTAACTCCAGATGCAGTCACTTAAAAAGTCAGGACTCTGGTGTACAGATGTGTTTGAAGGCTGAGGGGTATTTAATTTCTTGTCAAACTGGAGATATTACAAGCAATAAGATGGTATTTAGAAAGCAAACACCTGTTTGTGTTTAGAATTTAATGTTCTCAAATATTCCAAAATGTTATCCTTATAGAAGCTTCTTTAATGGTTGAGTTCCTAGGTTCCTTTTTTTTTTTTGGCTTTAGAATGCACTGTTTTTCTTTCTTTTTATTTTTGTTCTTATAGAAAAGGTCCGAATGCCACAGTTGTAGAAAACTGTTGTTTCTATCTTTGTATTCAAAAGGGAGCAAAATAAAAATAAATTTAGTGTACGAACTGCAGTGTTAGGATATTTTATATGCTTTAACTCCCAAGGTGAGGTTTTGGCCACTTAACTAAAAGTATCCTTTTTATCTCTGAAAAGATAATTTTTGCTGATGAGTGCACAGAAGCTGAAGGTCGCCACTGGCACATGAAGCACTTCTGTTGCCTGGAGTGTGAAACAATCCTGGGTGGACAGAGGTACATCATGAAGGATGGGCGGCCGTTCTGCTGTAACTGTTTTGAATCTCTCTATGCGGAATACTGTGAGACGTGTGGGGAGCACATTGGTGAGTGAGTCCTTTTCAAGCATTAAGCTTACAAATTAAGGGAAAGCCGACTTATGAAATGATTTCACATTCAAGAAGTATGAATTCTGCAAGTGATTTTTTAGAGAGACTCAAAGCATTGCTTTTTCTCCCTTTCCAGGTGTTGACCATGCTCAGATGACCTATGATGGACAGCACTGGCACGCCACAGAAACTTGCTTTTCTTGTGCTCAGTGCAAGACCTCTTTGCTTGGCTGCCCTTTCCTTCCAAAGCAAGGGCAGATTTATTGTTCAAAAACCTGCAGCCTGGGAGAGGATGTTCATGCCTCCGACTCTTCTGATTCTGCATTTCAGTCTGCTCGATCCAGAGATTCGCGGAGGAGTGTCCGCATGGGAAAAAGCAGCCGGTCAGCCGACCAGTGCCGCCAGTCCCTCCTGCTGTCGCCAGCCCTCAATTACAAATTTCCTGGCCTTTCAGACAATGCCGATGACACTCTTTCTCGTAAGCTGGATGATTTAAGCCTTTCAAGGGAAGAGGCAGGCTTTGTTAATGAAGACTTCTGGAAAGGAAGAGTAGAGCAAGAAATGCCTGAAGACCCTGAAGAATGGGCTGAACATGAAGACTATATGACTCAACTTCTTCTGAAGTTTGGGGATAAAAGCCTCTTCCAGCAGCCCACCGAAGTAGACATTAGATCAAGTGAACACTGGATTTCCGACAGCATGGTCCAGAGCAAACTGGACCTGAAAAAAAATAATCCAAGCCTAGCAAGTAAGAAGTATCAATCAGACATGTACTGGGCCCAGTCACAAGATGGTTTGGGAGACTCTGCATATGGCAGCCACCCAGGCCCTGCCAGCAGCAGGAAAATCCAGGAGCTAGACATGGAACATGCGGCCTCAGGATACAAACATGACCAAACACCATGGTATGGAGGTTCACTTGAATGTTTGTCTGACCTGAAACAGCAAGAACAAAGTGTTCGAGACTCAATGGATTCCTTGGCTTTGTCTAACATAACAGGTAATGGAGATAAATGAATGGCTTTGATGGAGAGGTTAACAAAAGCATGCGTGTTGGAGTATTTTGAAGGAAGATTTTTCATTTCTGTGATTTCTGAAAAGCTTTAGTAGCAAGAGATGAATGTGAATTAGGCAGCAGCTTTTATCAAGCACATAATGTTTCACAGGATATGTTTCTGCCACTTAAATCCTATTAGAATTTGGCAATACCAGAAATGTGAAATATTTTAGCCTTAAGAATGGCACGCATAGACTGTAGAATAATTTTAAGTAATCCTTTTTACTTAAAAGGTGTAGATTGTATGCATGTTTCAAAATTTTAAGCTCATTGAACTTCTGCTCTTGATGTCCTCATGACAGCTAATTCTTTGGTAATCAGAGCTAATACTAAAGTCAAAACAAAGCTTATTCTACTATGAAGAGAGTCTTCTTGATAATAGTTCAAAAATACACTTGCTGACAAGAAACGTTTCATGTTTTAATACTTTGATACTCCTCTCATTTTCCCTTTCCTCCTTTCTCCATTCCCACCACAGGGGCTTCAATGGATGGAGAAGGCAAGCCACGGCC
Organism: Origma solitaria; assembly: GCA_013397895.1. Lineage (NCBI taxonomy): Eukaryota > Metazoa > Chordata > Aves > Passeriformes > Acanthizidae > Origma > Origma solitaria. The sequence goes on along the minus strand of VZRL01003795.1, from coordinate 336,047 downwards.
ATCTCTCTACTCTTTGCAAACTTTTCAAGAACTGGAGGTGGAGGACTGTGAGAAGATGAGCAACATGGGAACTCTAAATTCTTCAATGCTCCATCGGAGCACAGAGTCCTTGAAGAGTCTGAGCTCAGAGTTGTGTCAGGAAAAAGTTTTGCCAGAGGAAAAGCCAGTGCATGTGCCTGTACTGAGACGATCTAAATCCCAGTCTAGACCACAACAAGTGAAATTTTCAGATGATGTTATTGATAATGGAAGTTATGAGAATCTTGAAATACGTCAGCCTCCAATGAGTGAAAGGACTCGTCGGCGCGTTTACCATTTTGAAGAGCGTGGAAATCGGCCTTCTCACCATCGTAGAAGAAGTAGGAAGTCTCGTTCAGATAATGCACTTAACTTGGCCGCAGAAAGAAGATGCTCTCCACGAGACAGATTTCGTTATTACTCCCCTCAGGATCATGAAAAATTTATTCAGAATAGAAGCTCACGTGAGCTTCGGGCCTATATTCAAAATGGAGAGCTGTATGGACCATATGCCCATACTAGGTCTGACTATGCACTGCGGAATCAGATGGTTGACAAATTTTTTGGATTATATGGTGAGGAAGATGACTCCTGGTGTTCAACTTCATCCTCATCGTCCGATTCTGAAGAGGAAGGATATTTTCTAGGACAACCAATTCCACAGCCACGGTCACTGAGATATCCATACTATACAGATGATCTTTCTGGCCCAACTACTGCGTTATCTAGTTCTCAGTTTGGACAAAGGACAACCAAATCAAAGAAGAAGAGGGGACACAAAGGAAAAAATTGTATTATATCTTAATTAATTACTAATATTTCTTAATTGGGAGGACCAGTCAATTCTGTAGCTACAGTTTGAACCACATCTTTTTATATTAGTAATTGTACTTAGGCAAGTTGCTAAAGTTCGTAATGCTTTGCCAGTGTAAATGATAACCGTGCCAGAGTTTACATTGTAAAAGTAACACTCAGAAATGTCACCACACCAAATGATCTGCTCAGATACTGCTAGGTTTACATACTGTGTTTCAGCTGTCAAAACACTGTTACTGCAGTTCTTAATACAGACTTTGATAGACATTTTATTTTATGCTCATTTTTCACCTATGCTGAATTATCTGAGAGAGAGGATTCAACAAAGATCAATAAATAAAAATGTCCGTCCTGTGCTGTATATACACACAAGGTGATCTTTGACTTTTTCCTCTTAATGCCAAGAAAAAAAAGGCTCTATACTATGCCCTTTCTTCATTGATAAAGCTCACTCTTCTTCATTCAAGTTTCCATACAAAAACTGGATTCTTTTTATTTGGGAAAATGCTCCTTAAGAAAGCTAAAATCATAATGTGGGAGCTGAAATGCTTGAAGCCTTGATGTATCCTAAAGCAGCAGTGAATGTTTTATACGTTTAACTTTCATGGGTTTTCCTCCACAATTTTTTGAGAAACTGTGAGGTGGTTGGTTTTGAGGTTTTTCTCATGCCTGTTTAAAGGAAGATACTAACTCAGCTGCTGGAAATGGACTTAGCTGCCAAGGAGTGGTGATGTTTTTTCTGTCATGCCCCCCACCCCTCAGCAGTCAGAGAGGTACAACTGCTGGAGTCCTTTGCTCAGGCATGTAACCTCATTTGAGTCAATGAATCTACTTACGTAACAAATATTTTCACATGGGCTTAAAGGATTAGGCTCCAGAATTGTGTCTTTTCACATGCATTATCCAGGTTTTAAAATGTATTAGCTGCAATTCTAAGTAAAAAAAACATTGATATTTATAATGTAGTATTTCATAGGCTTAAATGTATTCGTAATTTAACAGTGCAAATACTAATGTACATATTGTACAGTTAAAATTTTAAAATCTGAATATTTTTATATCCCTGAATTTGAAGAAGTTTGTTACAATATCAAACTAGATTTGTTAGGGGTTTAACAGCAGTGTTATGGATGAAATATTGCTTGTATTTTAGTCAGGGGGTTTAAGTCGAAAAATGTTCAGTGCAAAACAGCTTAATTTTGTCTACTAGGTATTAAAAGCTCTGTATGCATGGTGGGGCTATGTAAATACTCTCTATGGCCCTCTTAATCTTGCAAGTATTATTTATGGGTCAAGCAAAATGTAAACTATATAAATGTAAAAACTACACAAGCTTGGAATATATCATTACAACCAGTATGCAACTCCTGTGGATGTGGATTTTTTTATTACTGTTCCCCTCCTTCCCCAAAAATAACTTTGGAAATTTGCCTACTGAAAGGAAGAGAGATACTCAGTGGTTCTAGAAGGCAAAAACTACAAAGTAGCAGGTAATCACAGTAGTTGCCTTGAACTCAGATATAGAGCAGGAGCTATTTTAAGTTATAATAAATTTCTTCCACTGTTTTAAAAAAAGGGCCGAAATTTCTTACCAGTGACGTCTGCTAATAAAGATGGTAAATGCTAAAGCCATTGGCATTCTCACCACTTGAAGAAAGTAATGCAATAATAGATGCTTCTTACCAAAAAGGCTTCTCAAATGGAACTAAGCTCACCCTTCTTGAGGACAGAGAAGTATGGAAATAAAAGCAGCTAGGAGTGAGGGAGGGAATGAACACATGAGCACTGGCTTACACCAAAGAAAAGGAAGCTATGGCTAAAGGTAATCAGACTAGCCCTTACTTGCTTGTATTTTTCAGGGTAAAATGAGCAGCAGATCCTTTCCTCCCAGAGGTGGTACTCACCATGTAAGTCACTTTCCTACTCCAAACAGGTCTTGCGTAGGTGAAAGCTGATCCCAGCCATGCCTGGTCCCCCATGGGGTGCTTCCAGCTGGCTGCTGCAGGGCTCAGGCAGCTTTCCTAGCAGCCATGTGCCTGTGGGGTTAAGTATCTTACAGCCACCACCCTGCCAGGACTTATGGGGCTGGAGATGCTGACTTATTATAACCTTCCCCAGGATGCTCCAGCAATGACTAGGACCTTCCATTCTCACCTGTGTTTCCAAAAGTGGGAAACCAGGATCCTCAGAAACAAAATGCTGTGCTACCACCGCTGTGTCCTTTGTTGGACCAAGTAACTGTCTCATGAAGATATGGCTCCACAAGTATTCTTCTGATCCTATGCCATTTCCTGAGATGCAGCAGATGTTCTCTCCCACACTGCAGTACCTTATTGAATATTACAGTTCTCTGTAGATTGTTAGCTGCTTCTTAATATTCTCTTCTTTAAAAAAAGTTTAAAAATGACCATACAACTTTATTTTTTTCAGTTTGACATAAACAATCTCTCACTATTTTTGACCACTTCTTATGAGAATTATTTCTAATTGATTCCTCCACCTTAACTATAAAGAGAATGGTATGGGATACAGTGTCTGTGATCAGCATAAGACTCAGATACAGTCACCAAAGCTCTAAGGTGTGGCTTCTGTTAATGGAAGTTGTACCTATATTCCAAGTGGAACATGTACCCTGGTAGGCACCTAAACATGACAGACAGCTGCTCACTCATTACCCCTCAGTGGGATGGGGGAGAGAAGAGGAAAAGAAAAATAAGAAAACCTCATGGGCTGAGTTAAAGACCATTTAGTAGGCAAAAACAAACAAGCAAAAAAAACCCAAAAGAAAACCTTGAAGTGATACCAAACAACCCACTAGCTCACCACTAGCCAACTACTACCTAGCCAGTCCTTGAACAGTGGCAGCCCTGGCAAACTCCTTGTCCCCACCCCTAGTTTTATATGCTGAGCATGATGTATACCTGTGGTCGTTTGGGGTCAGCTGTCCTGCCTGTGTCCCCTCCCAACATCTTGTGCATTCCCAGCCTCCTCACTAGTGGGGTGAGGTGAGAGGCAGAAAAGGAATTTCCTCTGTGTAAGCTCTGCTCAGCAACAGCTGGAACATCCCAGTGTTATGTGCATGTTTCCAACACAAACCTGAAGCACAGCACCCCTGCACCAGCTACTATAAAGAACATTTAACTCCATCCCAGCTAAACCCTGGACAACCTTCATGACATTCAAAAATACTTAAGGCAAAACATTATCCTTATCCTCATGAAAACTGAAAATCTTGCAGACAAGAGGGTGACAAGGATTTGGTCCCTCCCTGACACCTGGCATTACCTCCTTTCATATCCATCGTGATTGTGTTGCTGATTTTCACCTTTACTGCTTACACTGTCGCTTAAAGCTGCCAGCTCACCCAGGTGACCACTTCAGTCTCAGCAGATAGCACTGAATTTCCATACTCCTTCAATTTCCACCTTTTTTATTTTTTAAGGGTATCTGCAACATTAACAAGCACTAGGAGTAATTTCTGTTTTCAGGAGCTCTCAGAGTGACAAATTAAATTCCTCCATCACGTTTCCTTCCTCCAGTGCTCTTCCTACAGCTTTCCAGAGGCTGTCCCCTAGACCAGGGACATTTTATTTTACATTGACATGAAACTAATCCAAACTACATACCTGCAAAGGAAGCAAGACTAAAAGCCATGTTTCTTCCGTAAGTTGAGGGACTACCATAGTACATTTTACTAACATCAACTGAAAGCATATATCACAAAAAGTTAAATGCAAACATTCAACACAATGCCAAGTATTAGATGGAAAACCAGATACTTATCACTTACAAATGTGAATTAAACCTTTCACAGAAATAGCACTTATAAAGAATTCAAAAGACTCCTTAATTCACAAGTAAAGTTTAATCAATTAAAAAAAAAAAGTCAGATTAAGCAAAGGATAGTGAATGGGGTTACCCGAGGCTGGCAGCCAGTCACCAGTGGGACTCCAGAGCGCTCAATTTTAGGTCCAGTGCTCTTTCATGGATATAGATGAGTCAAATGTACATCGAGTTTGCCAATGATAGTAAACTGAGAGGAGCTGTGGACTCCCTCAGGAGCAGAGAAGCCCTGCAGAGAGATCTGAACAAGTTAAGGAGCTGGGGGCCAATCACCAGCTGCATGAAGTTTAACAAGAGCAAGTACCAGATTCTCCACCTGGGACATGGCAGTCCTGGTTATCTGTAAAACTTGGGGAAGGAGAAGTTGGATAGCAGCCCTGCAGACAGAGATTTGGGGGGTCCTGTTTGAGGGAAAGTTGAATGTGAGTCAGCAGTGCCCTGGCAGCCAGGAGGGCCAGGATGTATCCTGGGGGACATCAGGCATAGCATCACCAGCCCGGCAAGGGAAGGATTGTCCTGCTCTGCTCTGCACTGGGGCAGCCTCACCTCGAGTGCTGGGGGCAGTTTTGGGAGCCACAGTATTAGAAGGATATAAAGCTATCAGTGTGCCCAGAGAAGGGTGATCAAGACAGTGAAAGGAGAAGCCTGGAGGTGACTGAGGGGTGACCTCGCTGTACTCTACAGGTTCTTCAAGGTGGGCAGCAGAGGGGCAGGCACTGAATTCTCTCTGGTGTCCAGTGACAGGACTCAAGGAAATGGAATGAAGCTGCATCACGGAATTGGACATGAGAGGGTGGTCTGTCACTGGAACAGGCTCCCCAGGGAAGTGGTACAGCCCCAAGCCTGCCAGAGTTCAAGGAGCATCTGGACAATGCTCCTGGTGGTTCTGTGAGGAGCAGGGAGTTGGACTCAACCATCCCTACATGCCCCTTCCAACTTGAGATATTCTATGTTTCTGTGATTGTAAGCTTAGGTCTTACTTTACAGAAAAGCACTTGAAAACTTGGATACTTTTATAATAGTAAACTTAATCAGACTTCTAACAAAGGAAACTCCTAACAAACTGTACAGTAACAATGGAGATTTTTAATAAAAAATATATTACACACAACTTTATTATTTTTTTCCATTAGCATATCTAACCCAAAGCAGAAACTCTGATGTAACACTCTGAAGGCTCTCAGTCCTGCAGGCAAGTAGGGAAGTGCTGTAGTTAAGCTTCTGCATCAGAGCAGACTTTGACTGATCTCGGTAAACCAGGCTGCTGCCAGAAGGGGCAGGTCAGGTCTCGCTACTCTGTCACATCAGCTTGCCTCTCTTCCCCTCACTCTCTCCCCAAATTAGCATCCTGTAGGATCCATGAGCTGATTCCCACTCACTGTGCAGCCCGCACAATCCCAGGTCCTAACAAGGGTAGTTTCAGGACATCTCCTTTGAGCAATGTGAACTCTTAGAAAAGAAGAAAAGCCAACTGCAAAGCCCCCCTTTACTGACATGAGAACTAACCAGGCATCTCAGGAATCTGATGCAATGCGTATTTAATATACCATACCAAGATTTGCATGTGTAAGATGCTGTGATACATACAGTACCTTGTACATGCAAAATCATTGCTACTTCATTTATCTTTCTGCACACCATTCTGATGAAATCTGGAAATAGTGAGTTTGGTTATTAGTCCTTTCACAGAGTTTTACATGTTCTAAATGCAAATGTATACGAAACAATCATGGTTATAACTTATGTCTTTGTGATTATGACTCAAATTAACCCTTTCCTAAAATGTTCATAGAAAAGAGTACCTTAAGAAATGTATTCAATTGTCAGGATTCCACTGAGTCCTAAGTATTTTTCACTGGCAGCCTCTTGACTTTCCTCAACCACAGTTCCCAAACTGCAAGTTGTTCTATCAAGTCAAAAGGGTGCCAGACACTAACCAGAATCACCTAGGTTTGAAATGATAGTCAATTTGAGGCGTTAGGGATAAACTTTGTATTACACCTAATCCAAAGCAACCTGGCATTACTAGAGAAATGGTCCTGGCTCACTTTCCTTGCCCATCCTTGGCACTCAAATTCCTGCTCCTTCTTAAAGCTGGAAATAAAGATTACACACAGCCTCCGTAACGTTAAAACTGATGGATGAAAAGGCTTGAGAAGTTGTAAGGTGGGAGAGGGACAGTAGGAAAAGAGACCTTTCCCTGCTCAGTGGCTGCCTGCAGCTACATTCTGTACAGTGCAGTCAAAAACAGTAAAAAGTAACAAAAAATGGAATCCATCCTACATAATACTGCTTACTAGTAATGAGTCATGATATGGAAAACAATAAAATTTAAAAGGCATTTGCAGAACCTGCAATTCGAACAAAAATACAGCACTTCTTACATCAAGTAGTTAATTGCTCTGGTAGTCAGAGACTAGAGATAACCCCTAGCATAATTTTACAGAATTAATCTGAATTTTTAAATTAAACCAAAATAAAGAATTTAAATCATAACTGTGACCTATTTTGCAAGTTTTCCCTTCCTATAGTATATAACAAGATATATTTGTGCATAACTTAAGGAATGAGCGGCTTTATGTAATTTTAATAAAAAAGACAATGTTTCAAATTTCACTTACACGCATCAAAATGTAAGTGTACCGACATCAGACTGATCATTTTTTCCAAGGTAACTCTGTAGAGGTTTCAAAAATAGTTTGTTGCTTTACAGCATTTTTGAAAAGAACATCCTTTCAAAGGAATATATGTCAACAAGAACAGGTAGGAAGAATACAATGGTGGAGACCACAGTGGACAAGCAACAGCCACCTGAGCTATTACAAAGGAGTGCCAGCCTTGGCTTCAAACCTCCAACAAGAGCTCCTCCTTCCCCGCAAAAAGCAGATTTATGTACTATGGGCATACACAATGCAGAGGATCTAAAAGCATATTTTTGTCCTTAGTATGAGCCCTCTTTGAAGGATTCTGATACATCTTGGTTGGCAGCATCGTACTGAGCAATGAAATGTTTGAGTTCTTCAATGCATCGCTCACCTATTTCATGCAAATTCTGCCTCAGCGCAAACTGAATGGGCTTCTCTAATGATGGATCTTTATCAATTAGCATCTTCACTACCATGCCAAAGGTTTCACAGTCTTGTCTGTAGACCTAGAAACAACACATTTTAGAAAATTATTAAATGCAAGACTCTTTACATTAGCACACCAACAGCCCTTATTGAGTTAGATCCAAATGTAAGAAAGGATATTGGATTTGACATGAGTTTCAGCTGTAAAACTTACTGGCCTTTTTTCCTCTCTTTTGACCTGTGCTAATACAAATGTAACTAGCTCAGCACTATCTGGATATCAAAAATAACTTTTATGGGATGAAATGCCATAAAAGGAGATATTAAGTTCCCCTTACAGCAATATTTAATAAATAATGGTAGAGCAAAGTATAAATGCTAAACCAGATTTTCTTTTCATTTCAATACATTTAAAATTAAACTGTGGAATGTCTAGCAATCGCAGTCTTTACACAAATCACCAATAATTTAGTTTGCAAATATTTCCTAATACTTTAAATACAAGTTGTGTTTAAATAATTTCACCAAATTTTGTTTGTTGGATATCTGTTTCTTGTAGAGGTCCCTGACAAAGATGACTTTAATTAGTGTGGATGCACCAGTGATTCAACCACTAAGGATTAAAGAAGTCCTGGCACTGGTTTACCTGAACCCATCTGACCTTCTCCCACAGGGAATGAAGAGTTGGCAAGTCAGCTATGCACATTTGAGGTGATAACTTTTCATTATCACTGCTACTGTTTTTCAAACAAACATCTGACCATGCTCCTAGGTGGCTTCCAAAGCAAGTCAGTGACATTTCATTTTTTTTTTCCAGAATCCAGCAGTTTATTAATCTAAACACCCAACAAATAAAAAAAGGAACTTCTCAAAGTCTTCCAGCTGTCAGATGCAGTTCATTTTCAAACCTCTTAGGCCAATTTCTGTTTAGAAAATACATTTCCTTTTTGAATGGAGATAAGTAAGTTTTCCATCTCCATGTATGCTTTTTTGAGGACAAAAAGCTAAAATGTTGATATTCTTCAAAGTATGACTCTCTTTTAGTATCATGTGCTTGTCTCAGAACTTGCTTTTCACAGAGATGTGCAACCCTTTTCTTTCACATTTATCTGTACTGTGGACACAAATGATACAACTGTATACAAGCAATTCCCCATTGCTAAAATCCAAAGAAAAAAACCAAACAAAACACAGCCATCCCACCATGAAAACCCACCATAAGAAGCCATTCATAAGTACCAGACTGAGGTCAGCTCAAGCACATTCATGTCAGAAAACCAGTAAAAAATCCCAACATTCTGCTGAAAACTAAACTATTCTCAGAAATACAATGATTATCATGATACCTTTAAAAACAACAGTTCTCAAATGCTTAATAGCATATTCTAGGAAAATGGTTTAAAGTCAGACCCACTTTTCAAACACTGGTTGGCAAATAAAAGAAAACCTTTTGGAAAGAACTAATTTTCAGTGGAGATTAACAAGTCAAAAAGAAGAGTGCAGCCCAAACCAAACTTGAGCTAAACATCTCAAGTGTGGAAATGCACATGGCATTTTTTCAGAGAGGGGTTTATAGTTCTTTGGCAGTAAAACATCATCACAAAACCCAGACTCTCAGAGCTCATGCTCCACAGCAAGTAAAACATAGTACTTGGTAAAAGAGCTTCAAACAGAGTAAATCTGTGTTACTTTTATTTCTCTCTTTCCAAAGAAAAAGCTCAGGAAGAATCACTGTCTCTCACATGACAGACGGGATTTTGCAGAAGTCACCCTTTCAAGTACTTGCAACATGCTTGCTCGCACCTTCACGGAATGATTTCTGAAATGGTTTTTCTCCCCAAAGCCATTATGCATTGGGGAAAACAGTTAATTTATTTTTTTCTTACTTCACATCTATTTGACCTATTTTATCACCAAGTGGTCAGACCAAGGATGCGTGAATGGTCTCCCACAGGTACACAGCCATGGTAACTGCGAGTCTCCAGAAGACCCTGACACTAGGAGACAACACAGATGCATTGCCTTCTGCATGGGGAGGCACCCAAAGCTACAACTGAAGGAAATGCTCCACTTTTCACTGGTCCTCAAACTAATGGCAAATAGTGCTGACACTTCTCCCACACACCACAAAGAACTAACCCAGATGAAATTCTCTGGCTCTTAGCATAGAAATATCAGCTTGATCTAAGCACATTTTTCTTCCAAACTTTCACAAAAGAAGACTTGGAAGAGAATCAAGAGAGCCATTGTCTTCACTGCACCTGTAGTCAGAAGTCACTTTGCTGTCACAACAATCTGGAAACTGAACACCTTCATACAAGAGACGAATGCTTTCAATACTTTGTGGTAAAAGACTTAAAAAAATAGAATTTACCTAAATTAGGGAGAAAGGGCAAAGGTGGAGCAGGAAGGGAGTTTTAACAACAGAAAACAAAGGAAACAGCTCAGCTCCTCTAACAATAATTGAGCAATTTTCTTTCAACAAGATTTCTGCCCCAGCTGCTAATTCTGATCCTCCTGGTGCAATCTGCCTCCTTCCCAATTGTGCTGATAAATCTATTTGTATAGCTGCAGCGTAAATTGCATCACTGAGATCCCTTTTAAAATTACTTTTCCCCCCAATTAATGTGATTCAGTGATTCAATTCTAAAACCAGATGCATCAGCACAACTGAAAGAACTGTGAGCCATGGTCTTAAAGTGAAAACAACTTCACAAACCAGTTTATATCTGAAGCCAAGGCACAACTACTAACTTTCGAAGGCAAGTTACTATGGTTAACAGAAGGAAATGGAGATTATCAATTACAACTATATCAATACAGAATATGTTAATTACAGCTCAATGGTACTATTAACTATTTGAAAAATTTGTGAAAGCACTGAAAGCTCTTGAAAGGACAGGATGGTGGAGTGACATTAACATCTATTTCAGAGAGAATAAAAGGAGGCTATTTTTGAAAAATATTTCTGAGAATGTGATGCTTGAGGAAGAAAGAAAACAGCAGAAAATATTTCAACCAAGCAAAAAGAGCTCTCTGTCAGAGAAAAATACTGGAAGAATTCGTGACCCAAGAAGGTATGAAAATAACCCTATCTTTAAAACTCCAGCTGATACTGATTTTGAGCTCAGACCATGGAAAACTCATCTGTAAACATCTGGAACTAAAACCTGAAAATGATTCCATGTGTGGAGAAAGAAGAAGTAACATTTTTAAAATCAAAAACAAGAAAGGGAATGATACCAGTGACATGATTATTCTGTCTGACATATAAATCAGATAATCCTGAAAACAGTGAGAGCCACAGGGTGATCATTTACCAGGGCTCTAACGTACATTTATTCTCTGACCTAAGCTACAGCACCAGCATAATGGAAAGACCATGTAAAATTTTAGTAAGCAGATGAAGGAGAAGTAGAAACAGCTGTTCTGTTTCCAAATACATGAAGATATTTATTTTATATATACACACTGTATCTCTCTCTCTCTCTCTCTACATATATACATATATATATGCAGTCTTGCTTTTAAGGAAAATGACAAGTATTTAAGCTGAATTCAAGTTCTCTTTGAAGTGTTTTCCAAAATCAGAACATCTGGCATCTGTGAGGTCAGAGGATCACAAATATGCATACTTTTGTTTTATTCTCAAGGAATTTTAGCTCTTTGACTGTTACATGATAACAGCATAGATGCTCTGCCTGAGATCAGCCCTTTGCTGTGCCACTCTCTGTGTAAGTACTTAATGCAAATATAAAGTTGTGATGCACCTGAAGTATGCTAGTGAACACATCTCATTTATTTGAGAAAGCTAAACCAAAGTATGCACTTAGAACTGTTTAAATATAGCTAAAAGATATTTACTTTCAGACCTAGGTAGAGAAATAGAGATGTTCATCACCCCGGTTGGAGGCAGTCAAGCCCTAGAACTCTCCAGGCAGAATGAAACTTTTGAGAACTACCCGATCTACATCTATGCCAAGTTTTCACAGTGAACTTCAAAGTGCCATCAACCGTGTCTTAAATTACAATGTATGACACTGACATGAAAGAAATTATGGATACCATACACTCTCTTCTTCCAGCCCCACTCTGGAATGTTACCCTCTGAACAGGAAGAAAGAGGGGCAGAAGCAAGCACTGCTCAAGTCTTTGACTGCCATAACCCTTTTTCAATGATAACCTAAAAATGGTCTTGGTCAAACCAAGGAAAAGCATTGAATGGCTTTGCTGATGGGTGAAATTATACCTAGCTAGGGAATAACTTGATGACACACCTACTATGCACTGACAAAGTCCGTGTAATTCTCTTTTTCTCACTAGCATAGCACCATCCATGTTTTTCTCCAAAACTGTTCCAGATCTGTACATGCACTTTGTGCAAAAGAGCTGTTGGACAACATAAACAGTAATGACAATGAAAACTAGAACTTAAGATGTCCTCCCCTGAAAACGACTACAGGCTGCAGAAGAGTTATAAGAGTAATCTTGATCTCAAAGTCTTGCATATCTGGCCAAAAAACAGCTTCATTTCCACAGCAAGAGTAGACACAGTATTCAAAAGGAGTGAGGACAAGCCTTATTTCAACCCATGCACCAAGTTTCCCCAGTTTAGATCTACAGTCTGTGCTTTTTAATGGCACAAGGTGACTCAGAACAGCTAAAACCACAGCATCTGTTCTAAACGGCCTTTGAGGAAAAAGGAAACAAGAGAGGAGTTCTCTGATAATTGGAATGACTCTCTAGAAGAATGGTCCCACCAGAATACAAAAGTTAGCCTCTGTATCTCTCCTGTCCACAGCTTGTAGGAAGTAGAACTGAGTAGCAAATGGGAGATGCAAACTTCTCCCGTCTCAGAAAAGACTCTTCCAGAAAGAGTTTTGAATGAATGTGACACTGGGGCACTTTTTTTGAATGCTCTTGGCTTCATGCACACATGAAAGCCTCTTCAACAGAATTCATCCAGAGACTTGCATATGGCAGGCTTGAGCAGGAGATGGGCAAACTCCAGCGCAGAAGGCGTACTTCTGCTCACAAAGAGAAGCAGGAGCAGCAGACATGGTAAGGACCACATCCATTAGCTGGATGTGACGATTTAGCAAGTGAAATTGATGCCCATGATTTAAACCCTAATTTCCAACACCTCACTCTTTTTCCTCACAACCTTTCCTGGATTTTTTTGAGTATTCTTAGCATTCCATATATTTAAAGATCCATCTAACACTCCCTCACCTCCACCAGAACTCCTTCAGAGCAACACGACACAAGTCTAGCCTCTCTGAGCAGCTCTGCACCATATGTACACAGCCCACCATCAGTGCTTGTGAGTCAGTACCCATCTTCAGAGCTGCCTGTTCTCAGCTCCTCATCCAAAGGCCAAAGACCCCCAAGGCTCAGCTAACACAGGGGAAGCAGCTAGGGCTGTGGCTCAGAAACCACGTTAAATAGCCTGCAACCTTTAGATACTAACTCACTTTGAGAAGACCCAACACGCCCAGCAATCACAATTTTGCATCTGTGATTCATGCAAGTACTCATTTAATATATTATCTTTCAGAAGACAGAAGCTTTTCAGTTACTCAGGGCACATTTCCCACAAGTATCAAATACTCTGTGCAAGGAGGAAAGAAGCAACATGCTCTCTGGTAGCTGTTTGGTTTCTCACAAAGGCAGAGCATGAACATGCAGAGCACAAGTACAGCACCAGTTTGAAAGCCATACCATGCCCATTCCAGATACTCCATGAACAAACTTCCGGAAATTTCCCTCACTTCAATAATGCCCCAGGGCCTCCCTGCACCAGACAGAGATAACAGCTTTTGTTCCCTCACCTAACCCATGATAGCTGGGTTGGTATAGCCCTCTGGTGGTATAAACCAGCTGCTTCTCTCCCCTCCTCAGCAGACCTAAAATAACTCTGACAAAGCACTCATCTATTAACCAAGCCATGTGTATGCCAGGTTTTCACAGCATGGGTGAGACAGACTATGAGTTATAATTTTATTTCTACTCCTAACTAAAAACAATACTGAAATTTTTTGTAATGTAGACCTAACTCTAAGCTGATTGCATATGCAGTCAAATTTGCATTTTAATTGTGCCTGTAAGCTTAAGCAAATTGGGAAACTACTAAATATTGAATTGCCACTATCACAGCTTTTTCTTTGTCAAAGACATCTTTTAAAAGGAATTACTACCTCTCCCCAAATCTCTTCTTTTTAATTTATTTATATGCTATCTTGGAATTTTTTTCTACCATGCAAATTAGATTTCATTAACTTACAAGAAATTTACTTTTCCAAAGTACAATCCTGTACTGAAAGAGTACAAGAAATTTTCATCACTGCAGTGGCAACATAATTGTACTGTTATGTTTATGAGTACAAAATACAAGTTTACAGTTTCACAGTGCAAAGAATGCTCAGAACTGTCATTAAACCACTTGCAGACAATTTTCATGATCAAGACATTTAAAATTCATTTTCAACCATGATGAAGTATCTACTACGGTCACAAAAAGTTAAATTAACATGGAACAAATTCAATGCTTGGTTACAATAGTACACAGTTTACAATGGTATACAATTTTTAATTATAAAATATCAACAAGTGTACTTTATCCTTTTCTTAAAAACACACTAACAATTTTGCCCTTTATGTAGTATCTTCTGCACCCATTAATCAATGTGTTTACAGATCAATTAAATATTCATTGAAATGCAAATTGGGGGAAACAAGTTATTTAATCTATTATGTAGTAATGAACACTTTCATGTTAATTTGCTACTTACTGAAGATATGCAAAATATTAAAGTTATTTGCACTTAAATGCAATTCTGCCTCCCTTTCCAATGAAACTTTCAAGTTCCTTTTTAGGAACTTCAATAGATTTAATCAACTTTCAGAACGTAAGCTTACCATTTTTGGCATCCAAATACCTGACTTAAAAGTCTGCTGGAAGCCCCTCGTGTGGAAGAGATGTTGACAGAGGCCTGACTTTAAAAGAGACAAGAATTCAGATTTGAACTTGGCTTTGTCCTCAAGGACCAGGACTGGCAACATGTGGGGGCAGCAGGTGAGCAAAGCACAGCAGGGACAGCTACTGGGAGCCACAGTGCTTCTGGTTTACAGCACTTTGCTTCTACGTCACAGCATCATTTACCCGTTTAACTGAACTAATCTGATAGAGGAAAAGCACTCTAAAACAATGCCACCATGAGGCTTCCCCCTTCATTTAAAAGTAGAACTCTAGTATGAAAAAATGAGAAGTGGTCTGTAAAATTGAGGGGTGGGTGTCTATGTCTACAGTAACTAACTCTGCTGAGTTTACAAATATATTTTCAAGGCTGAAAACTCTGAAGAGCTGGCTTAGGTCCTGAGACACAGCCCTGGTCTTTTCCATGCACTGGGAAGAAAACATGCAGGCAGAATTATTTAGCTGTGTGAATCCATTACCTCCAGTTTAAGCTCAAGACATCATGTAGGCACTGCTTTGCCTCATGCCATGCCCATGGTGACACCTGCACAGCTGCAGTGGAGCCATGGCGTGTGCGTGGGGGGAGCCCCCACTGCTCGGGAATGCCCTGACTGGCTCCAGCATCCCATGTGTGCCAACAGCAGCTCCCCTGCCCATGGCTTCTGCCGGGCAGGGCTCAGCCCCTCGGCAGCAATCACACCTCTAACCATCTCTGCAGAGACACTCCACACCTCCTCAACTCCCTCCTTCTTCCCTTCATCATACAAACAAAAAAATTACACGGTTTTGTGCATTTGCTCAATGCTTATAAAGCAATCTAAAGATGAACACACGGCTTTTGTATGACACCATTGAGGAGACCTAAAGAAAAACATAAATAAAAAGCAATAAAAAGTGAAGTCCCTCAGCAAGTGCAGTATGTGCTTACAGCTCCAGTTACCCAAGGAGCGATCTTTAGAGCAAAGCTGTGTAACTCACAGCAATCATAGCAAAAGTTGGTACTATTTAGAAAACAGAGTTTTCATTTATGAAAACTTGCAAATTCTAAATAGTTACTCGTTGCTTTAAAACTACTACACACAAGTTTTCAATAAGAAGCAGGAATTTATTTTAAATATATTGCTAGGAAATCCATGTGCTTACTTTAATATTTTTTTAATACTAAGGTGGAGGACTCGACACAAATGTTTAAATGAACAAGAACTGGTACACAACAGAAATGTACATGATGATACACTTCATTTAGTGTTACATTTTGGCAAGAGCAAGTGTATTATTACTTCCTCAAGAAATGTCTTGCTTAGTCAAGCAGAAGTAGCTCCCATGTGGGAGAGCAAGGACTATCATGTTACATGGTTTTACTGGAGATAATTCTTTACTAAACCAATCAGACCACATAATAACAGCATTCTAACACCAACTACAGGCCCTTGGAGACCAGTTTGTGTGTGGCCTAGATTTCACAGGCTTCTTTACAACAGATGTGTTGGATGAGGGTGGTGTTACTTCATATATTAACTTGTGTGTTCCTTAGGTAAAACAGCAGTATGAGTTTAAATTGTGCCTCTTACATATTCTTCTTACAGAAACTGTGTGCCTTGTGTAAGGAGATGATAAATCTGAAATCAAAAAATCCATAGCAATTACAATTCATCAGTTTCTAAACCTCACTGGAATTACTGATGATCTCTTGAAGATGTGTCAATGACATCTTTTCAGCTCATGTATAAGAACACCCAGCTGTATTGTTTAAGAATGCTCAGGTACAAATAACTGTGCAGCCAAGTCCAAAAATTGTAAAAGGGCAACTGTTCATATAACAATTTCTCTTTGTTCTATAATAATACGCAAGCATAGAAACTGCATTTTTATAGAAGCGTAAATGAAAATAAAATCCTGAAAACTCTCCTGTCCAACAGATGCTAGAAAACTCCCACTACCTGAAATACACCAGTTCAGGATTAAACAGGAAATAATCAACTTTATGCCAAAGGAAGGGCTTCACCCTACAACTTTTTATTTATAAAATACTGAATTGATGGAAAGCCACTTCCTAAATCTGCTCCACAGTAAAATTATTGCTCCATCCAAAACAGGAAGGGTGAAGTTTATCTACAAAAGACTCTGTGTTAATTCTCTTGTTAAAAATGCTTTAAATAATTTTCAGTTATGTCCACTGACCATAAAGGAAAGTAATATTCATTTAAGCTTCAGGAAAATGGGCTGTATATTAACAGCAACAATAAAATGACAAACCAATCTTTCTTGTCATAAAACCACACGAATCTTTTGTATGAAATGTACAGTAATTCAAAATCCACACAGATTAACTGTGTTGAAGTCAAGATAAAAAATTATACATTTGATTTTATCCAAAACTGGCTTGCGATAACTTAGTTTTCCCTCGACGAAAGTCTTCCCACTTTCAATTTCAACAAATATTCTCAGCCACAAATATTCTCAGATTCAACATTCTGCATTAAGAGGGCTCCTTTTTGTTAATGTGCAAGACAGCCTTTTATCCTGAGGTGTGGATTGCCTGTATTTTCTCCAACTGCACAATGAAAATAAGCAATAGAAAAAAAAAAAACCAAAAAAAAAACCTCTTTCTTTTTCCAATTAAGAGCAACTCTGAGCAGATTAGTTGCACAATTAACTGGCAGCAACATTGCTAATATAAACTCAAAGCTTGTGCATCCATGACTTTAAGAACCAGTCCTTACATGAGAAGATTTCCCCCCCATCACTACATAAAGAGCAATTTAGTTTTTTTAAATCTTTAATGGTTAAAAATATGCTAAAGCAAGTTTGAAATTGCATGCCAAAGGGTAGGTTTTTTCATTACATATGCAGCATAAAGAAAATACTACACAAAACAAGTAAACTACTGTATGTAATGGACAGCTTTTCAGAAAGGAAACGCAACAGCTGCAAGAAGAAAAACAATTACTTCGATTACCAACATTTTATTGCTTAGTTTACATTAAACCTTACAGCTTCTGAAGGTTTAGAATTACTTCACACATTATATTAGCCTCACAAATCAGTTTTATTAGTGCCTCAGTAATGAATCAAATTTTTTTCATTGTCCTGCCTTTACCCTTGAAATACTCACTCATCATTTACTTTAAGTACTCATTTCAAATCTAAAACCAAATAAAGGAAAAAGTAAATTAAGACCATATTTTTGAAGAATTCTCTAATCTTTCTTGTGGAGAGGTATCCTTTTCCACATGCAGCTGTGGCAGCTGAGAAGGCTATTCCCCCTTCCCAGCTGTCAGCATCCCCACGTCAGAAACCATCACCCCACTTTTTGTGGGAGCTAGTAATATACAGGACTACTCCTAAAATGAATTCTTAGGCAAAACCAGTCTGATTAGGTCACATGCTGGGACATCAGCTGGGCTGCGGGGAGGAATTGCCCATCCTGGGTGAGAAAGTGATGAGCAGCTATGGGTGACATCTAAAGGGGACATTTTATCTATAGCTTTACACTAGTGTGTCCACCTTAAGCCCAGCTGGAAACACTCACAGAATTTCCACCTAACCCAGACAGACAAAGCACACAGGATCTGTGTTTAAATGTTTGCATATCTGAGCATGCAACTTCAGTCAAATATAAAATATAAACAGAAACAGAAAATAAAGTTAGCACAATGGCTAGGGTTGGAGCAGGTCAGAGAACCTGTATGATGAAGCCTCATTTCTTATTGCAAATATATTCATTCCTTCTGTGGTTTTAGCATTTAACACACAAACTAGCTCTCTTTCTGAATCTGTTCCCACAATCCTAGTTATTTCCACATCAATTTGGAAGCAGAAATCTGATCCAAAAATTGGTAAAAACAGAAAGCATGTCTCTCCCAAAAGAGAGAGCCCCAAGGAGCAGAGATTTTCTTTTATGGTTGGTAAATCATATGTCTTAGGGCAACGACTACCAACTGTGGTTCCAAGGGAATGTAGTAAGAGTTCTGCATTTACTGAGTGGACATACTACTGACTGCATCCCACAGTACCTGGAATTAATTATTTGACAAGTTTGGGTTACAGTCATAAGTAATATTGAAGAATCACAGCGATTAGCTGGTTCAGAAGAGTGTGGAAATCACTAGTCTTTTTCATTGTGAAAAAGACCTCTATTTTCTATTAAAAAACCTCTTCTAGGAACACTGACTTTCTACAGTGTCTTTACAGGCTTTTCTTAATGTGATAGTTAAGCAAGGCTGCAGCATTTCAGCACAAGACCTGTTACCTATCAAACTCATTAAGGGAATGTCTGCCCTATTCAATCCAGTGTCACTGGACATTTTCCAGAAGTCATCTGATGGGGTGGGTGAACTGACAGAGGACAGATTGGGAACAAACTTGACAAGATATGTGAACACACTCATGACTTTTTGAAGTGTTTGCTTGTCTTCAGATTCACTGAAAAGCTTTGATTCTTTTCAAGTCTGGCTTCAGTCTGTCCTTATAAAAAGTGTTATGACTGAGAGAAGAAATGGGGATCATCAAATACTGTTCTGTGTTGGTATTTCTTTTTTGTGACAGTTTTTGAGAGCTTTAGCTCTGTATTCTTCAGACAGCTTACAGAAGATTTCTGTGATCCCTGACACCTACAAATTTTGGTAGCAGCATGATGCAAAAAATCCACCAAGTCAAAAAATAACAGATATTTCCAGTACTCAAGAGATAAAACTCACAATCACAGAATCATTAAGGCTGACCTCTAAGATTGAGTCCAGCTGTAAACATAACACCACCAAGTGCACTACTAAACCTTATTCCTAAGTGCCAGATCTATACATCTTTCAAATACCACCATGGCTAGTGATTCTACCACTCTATTGGGCACCCTGTTCCAACATTTGACAACTGCTTTGATGAATTTTTCCTAATACCAAACCCAAACCTCCCCTGGTGCAACTTGAGGCCATTTCCTCATTTCTGTCACTTGTTACCCAGGACAAGAGACTGACCCCACCTGGCCCCAGCGTCCTGTCAGGCAGTTGTAGAGAGAGTGATACCGTCCCTCCTGAGCCTCCTTTTCTCCAGGATAAACACCCCCAGCTCCCTCAGCAAATGCTCATAAGACTTGTGCTCCAGCCCCTTCACCAGCTCTGCTGCCCTTCTCTGGACATGCTGCAGTATCCCAATGTCCTTCTTGTAGTGAGGGACCCACAAATGGGCATGGGATTCGCCTCAGCAGTGCCCAACACAGGGGGACAATCACTGCCCTGGTCCTGCGGGACACACTAATGCTGATACAAGGATACTTGCAGACTAGACCAGTCTTCTTGGATTTACTTCATGAAATACCTTATTTACTCTAACTATAAACATGAAGGCTGATTATCATATCAGTATTTGTTTACTAATAACAACAGTAAAGCATCATGTAAATTAAGAAGTCAATTAAAAAAATAGCTAGAACAAACTAGCAGCTGCCCTCAAACTCTTATCACCTTCCTGCAGGTTGCAGATTTGCTGAGTACCACCAGCAGCATTATGAATTATGGTCACTTCAGAGATACAGCAAATTCTGCCTCTGGCCAATGCTCCAATGTGTAGAACTTCACTCTGGTAAATGACACAGACAACTGAAGGTCTGGAGGAGTTGTTTAACAAAGCACTTCATAATATTTCAAATTACCACCACCATGTCGACGATTTGAAAGGATCCCCAAATAATCAGAAAATCTGTCAAAAATCTGCAAAGATACTTACTTTGCCATTGTAACCTTACCTTTAGACATACATAGGACATAGTGCGACTAGTCTAAAATAACTCGCTTTACAGTGACACCAAACTAAGTCATTTCAAGTCAAACAGCGAAAATCAGGGGAAAGAGTAAGGCAATAAGGAGGTAATACAGAAGAAGATCTAAACTAGATAGTGAAACTGGAAACCACTGAACTATAAATGAAAACACTTACTGAATAAAATGTACTGTTACAACATAAACTTTTTATGCTGAATCTCTAAACAGAATAACAGCTGCTGCTGATAAAGTCTACTGATGCTGGATTGATACAGTGTGTTTTGGATGAGAACAGCATGGAAAGAGAGCAGTGAAGTCTCTTTTGATAAGCAGAACTAAACAATTTACTGCCTAAGATAACGACAGGTTGCTAAAGGTCAAACACTTTAATGCAACAGCCAAAAGAAACAGCACCATACCATTTGCCTTTTAACCTGCATACAAAATTACCACGTGTTCTCAAAAGATACAGAATACACAGAAGTTATTCATACAAAAATATCCTGAAAAATAAGGCATTCCTTCCTTCACAGCCTTCCAGAACTTTAAAAAAAAAAAAACCCCAAACTGCCCCCAAAACCAACAAAACCACAAAACAACAACAAAACACAACCCACCCCAAAGCTGCACCAAAAAAACTCACAAAAAACCATTAAACCCAAACAAACAAAAAAATCAAGACCAAAAAAACCTGAACAGCTCAAGCTAATAAAGATTGAACTATACTGTGGAATCAGAATCAAATTAGGGAAAAATATTTAATTACTTAGAACAGAGCAAGCCAAATTAAATAAAAAACAACAATGAAAATGAATTACATTTTCTCATTTAAATTGGAAAGGACAGTGGGCTTTTTGTTCCTTAAAATCACATACAGGTAGAAACATTGCAAACTTCTATTTTCAAATCAGCTGGTAAGGAATTTTGTTCTTTCAAGGGTAAGTATCCACAAAGAATTGATGTACATACTAAACAAAGGATTATTTCATTTATTTATGTATTTTAGAGTACCACGGACTGTGTACAATAACAGCAACTGTTCTAGCAGAAAACAAAAGTTGCCTTTTCTAGGATAAGTCAACATCTCACACTCTTGATGAAGAAAACATGACTAACACTTTCCATTTGTTGACTGCAATGCACCTAAACCTAATTTTAGAACTATTGCTTAGTTTTAACATAATCAATTTACTCTCTTCATATTACTTTAACTTAGTATTATTCCTTTTCACTTGTTCACCTCTTTTCTTTGCTCTCCTTAGTTCATCACTGCTCAGCAAACTGCACTGCAGGCAAAGCCAAATCACTCTTCCTGCTCCAAAGACCTTGCAGTTGGCCAAAAAATACCTAACGAAAGAACCACTACTATCTCTGACTACCTTCACTTCTCCCATAATTTTATCCGAGTCCTCCCCATTTGCTTAGCAAGTATTTACTCAAGCTCTCATAGCACCCTGAAAAATCAAAAATTCATTGAAAAACATTTCAAGTCAATTGAATTATCTGAATATATTTGTATTACCTCGTGACAAAAATGCATTTACATTTCATGCATTTCTATCAAACACAAAAATATAAACAAAAGGTACACCCCATAACGGCATGGGAACATTATCTAAAGAATGGAAAAACAGCCCACTGCACATATTATGCACATATGTACGTACACATGTTCTTTCAGAGCTTTAATATAATATGTAAGACAGCAGCTTTAAGGAACACAGTAAAAAACTACTTGCTTACTAGTTACACCTACCTGCTGAGTGATACCTTGTGAAATCAACTGTAAATACACCAATGAAAGTTTGTATCCTTATACCCAAAAAACCTTACTGACACCAGACACTGAGTATTCATACTTAGGTAACATGCTAAATGTCCTTGCCTCTTGTAATATCTTAGCTAACAAAACCAAGCTCAGCACTTTATCCCCAACAGACCTCTGCATATCTCAATATAACTCCTCAGCAATATGCACATATGTTTTGTTAGGAATACTTAGAACAATCTTTACAGAAGATGAGATATTTCTCTTTGGGATCACTGCTCTGGCTGCTTACTGTGACACGAGTAACACCTACACACATTA
The DNA here is from genome assembly GCA_013397895.1 of Origma solitaria. NCBI lineage: Eukaryota > Metazoa > Chordata > Aves > Passeriformes > Acanthizidae > Origma > Origma solitaria. The sequence continues at coordinate 313,475 of VZRL01003795.1, read as the reverse complement.
AAAGGCTTCAGCACCAGCTCATTAAAATGATACATGCTTTTCTGGGTAGCAAAAAGTCCATCCTGCTTAGAAAGGAACACTCCTAAAGCACAGGTTTTTTTAGTAACTTATCTGGGTCATGAGAGACCATATACTTACTTGCTTGTCTTTGCTTCTGATTTTAGCAAAAACATGGCTGCAAGAAACCTCCTTCCATACCAACACAAGAAAAAGAAAAATTGTACAGTGAGCTGTAGTTATGCCTAAGAGTAAATGTGACAAAAACTATGTAAGCATTAAAAAAAATTAATCATGGCATTTTTGAGTTACAGCTAGACCTACACTTGGGCAGGCAGGTTAATAATTTCATTAAAAACTCTTTTTTACATAAAGTTACATTACATTTATAGCCTAGTTGGTGACAAATACAGTCAACTGGACCAAACTGACAACAGAACAACAGCAGTGAATGACATGTTTATAAAATTTTTTAGTAAGCAATGTCAGGTACTTGATGCAGGAACGCTGCATTTCCTGCCTTACAATTGTAGCTTTCTACAGACACCTCAAGGGCATCCAGAGAGGAAGACACCAAGCCAGAAGCACCTGACTGTTCCCCACTTGTTTCTGGAACCAGAAATAGCAGCAGGCTTTCTTGAATGATGTAGTGTCTCCACCCTCCAGCCAGGGAGAAACTCCACTGCATTTGCCCACAGGCTTTAGAGCTTCTGTGGAACTAATTCCCATCTCCACCCATGTTCCCCATCTCATTCCTTCCCCCACCCTCTTGGCTGCAGTTCCTGATCTTGGAAAAAAATTTCTTTTTTTTTTTTTTTTCAACTGCAAGTCCAGTCCCACCCTTGTTCATTGCTTCCCACACTCAGTTACTAACCCTACCTCTCCTGTCACCATAAATCCTTTCATCTCTTCCAGATTTCCTCCACCCTCCAATTCAGAGGTCACCTCATTCTTTAGCTAGAAATAATCCCATGTTCCCTCTTTCACAGAAACTCTTGCATTCTTTTGTCTCCTGCCTTTCAGGGACATATCCAGTCCTCCTCCTCTCTTCTCTTTGGCATGCTCCACATCTTGCCATACATGAGAAACTTTGGCAGGAAGATTCCTACCTCAACACTCACATGCCTCCCTAGACTGGTTTCTGTCCTTTCAACTGTGTGGGGGGAAAAAAAAAGAAAAGGAATTTTTGTTGTGGGTGGAGGTCTGCACCAGTGTCATTGCCAAGAGCTAGTGAAAGTACAGTCTCCATCCCCTTTGCTGGGAGAGCTACAAGTGACAAGAAGTCATTAATTACCACCAGCAGAAGTCATTAATTACATGTTTCAGGGAGGCTGCATGCAGCTCACAGGACCCCTCAAAGGAACAAAGAGACAGCTTTATCGTAAACCATAGCAGAGTCTTCATTGCAACTCTCCTGTTCAGTGGCAGATTACATACACATGCAAAAGGGCTTTCACCCTTACTTCAGTGAGCTGTGCCTTGGTGGGGGAACATTTCTCTATAATTGCACACTTCCAGCTCATCACATTAGCTGACAGGCAATAAATAAACCAGAAATCTTTTGGCTCATTTTCCTAAAGTGAAAACACTTGAATGAACTGCAAGAGGTTAGAGTTTGAATTGAAAGAGACCATTTAATTTACCAAACTGAGCTATCTCACTACCAAAAATGCTAGCTATTGTGACTGCTTTTCCCTCTCAAGATCTACTCAAGAACTTAGGGGACAGCTTGTTTATCAACTAAATCAAAGTTTGGCTCCAACAGGCCAGGTGAAAGAGGCTGTTCTGAGGGTGTCAAGTGATGCACTAGTGCTTGTTTCCAAGTGCTTCCAAGTAAATTCTCAAAAATATGTAAAACCAATCCTGTCGAAGTTAGACGATGGTGAAGTATCTTAAAGGAAGACGACAGTTCTGGTCATGGCAGCTTTAGAAACGGAACAAAAACATTTTTTAATTTTTATCTTCCCTATGATAAGAAAAAGTAGTTACTGTGCAAATACCAGAGACTACAGCTTTCTATAAATTTCTGCCTGATGACTAAGTAACTGTGTCTAAAGCAGTACTTAGAAGATACTGAATGTTCAGAGACAGTAGTGGCCTGACACATAGCACAGGGTGGCTACTCACTTGAAGCAGCAGGCACATTTAAGGAAGCACACTGTGTTTAAGAAAACTAGTTACATAAGTGTCTGCAAACTTTTCATCCTTTTTCTTGATCTGATTCATGGTTAGGCCCACAAAGATTATTGTGCCAGCACAGGGAACAGTACAATACAGGGATGAAATTTCTCAAACTATGATTGCCACCAAACTCTTTGCAATGCGCATCTGAAATCTGCAATGGTACAGATTGGTTTTGACTGCAGCACTTGCTTAAGGGGACTTTTTGATGTCTAATGGGATGCAATCCTAACAGTCTCCACTGGAACTCATACAGTTTCTGTTACTGCCTATTTTCATAAAGCTTGTAACAACTAATCATCTTGGTTTATGCCTAAATTGAATTTAGTTGAAATCAGACAATAGAGTCAAAAGATACACAGCACAGATACTCTGCGATTGCATAAGACAGTTTCTCCAGGAAGCCAAGTTAAGAAGAAACATAATAAAATGGGCAAATTTCCAGCTGAAGATGATCACTAAAAAGCTTGTGTCAGCATATCCTAATCTATTTATGATTTTGTGTTTAAAAACGCTTATGTGGAGATTTTTTTTTTTAGTTAGGTAGCACATGATCAAGAAAGTTTATATATACATTATCAACTATACTAAGGTGGTGAACATCTTGTGAGGTGTAATTATGGTCAAGTACACACACACAGTACCCACATAAGTACAACATTTCATGTTGTAATGAAACCAAGTATTTAAGCTATCTGGAGTCAGGAGAAGGGGAAGATTGCTAACAATCAAATTAAACCTTGGAGAAACAGTATCAAACCCATCTATTAAAGGTTATTATTGTCATTCAGAGCAGGACGTGAAGTTCAATAGTTCAGAAAATTAATGTATGAACAGTTCCTCTCAAGAAGCATGAGAAGGTAAAGAACCACAAACAACCAATGACCCACTCAATTTTGTCAGTATTCACTTTCTGTGTTTTTTTCAAGTCAGGCTGACTCTATTAGCCTTTGCAAGTCAAATACCAATGTAAAACAGGCACACCATAAACTTTGTCCTGTGGGGAATCAATCTTGGCCCTTGTATTTCTGCCATATTTGTGAAGCATGCCATCGTGATATCCATGCTAGTGTATATCCAGAAAACCACTGAAGACTCAAGTCATGACACCAATGCAAATAAGAGTCAAACAAAGGAAAAAAGTGATCCTTTGTGGGTCAGCGATAAATGGTGATGTGCATTAGTCATTTAAACCTCAAGATAAAAATTGAATGTTTTCATAATCTTAACTTAAAGAAGAAAGTACATGCATAAGTAACTTACGCAACAACAGATTTTTTCCCCATATAATTTAGGAAATTAAACTTTAGGAAAGTTCCCAATTCTGATACCTCTTAGAACTATAAGACTACCCTGTATTTTAAAGGTCAGAAAAAATTAATAGGTGTAGCTTACCCATCTTTAAAACATAATGAGTTTAACCTACTCAATGAAAGAATGGCCAAAAGAAAGAACACATCAAGCTAGGTGAGGCACTGAGATACAGCATATAAATTTAAGAACCAAATGACAAATACAACTTGTCACCGAAGTGTCTTTGGTCACAGATGATCCTACATTTATACATGAATCAGTGTTGTATATAAATCAGATTACAAATGGATTAGAGGATTAAACTACAAGCACCAGGAAAACTGTCATCTACAACACAAGCTTCTGTTATACAAAGGACTGTCTGAAAAAATACACACAAACCCCCACAAAACTGTAGATTCACACTTGAGCAGACATTCCCTACATACAGGTTTTGTGTGTGACACACTTCTGTTGCTGTCTATTCCAGCCTCCTGAGGCCTGAAAATACTTATCAGTGCAGGAGAAATGGAAACCAGTTTCCATGTCAAACATCAAGCCCTTCCCGTCACCCACCTTCCTGCCACTACATTTCATTTGCCACTTTCCATGGGTTTTTACGTTTGCTCAGGTACCACCTTCTCATTAGCGCATATGGTTTTATGAAACTTTTCATCATGACACTGTTCTCTGTTTGCCCTATATACATCTTGTTTCAAGCACCACTTGGACTCCTGTATCCTGTCTAAGACTTTCTGAAGATCAATGCTCAGACTGTATCACGAATACTGATGCAAAATCATTGTTGGGGGGTAGAGATGCTAGACAGTAGTTCTTTGAGCTTGGGCTATTTCTGAGGCAATTTAAATTTCTGGATCTAATTACTAGGTATATGGGACTAATTCTGCTCTTACTCTGTTTCAATCCAGGAAGCAGCAAGTTTCTCTAATTAAAATGCTGAAGAGACAGTAGGTTGTAAGAACAAAAAATACTTAAAACTTTAATACTCGGTGCATTGAGCCTACTAAGAGATAATTTTATCTTTAATCCTTAAAACAGTTCAAAAATAAAAATCACAACTGCTAACCTACTTCTTAAATCCACCAATGCCCTTCTGTTAAAGCAAGAATAAGCTGGAGACAAAGCTGGAGAAAAGGATCTCTCTATCGTCTGAATTAAATCCAAGTTATTAAAACCAACAACGAAATCCCACCACCAAAAAAACCCCCAACAAATAAAAAAATCCCGACCCACAAAACCAATAACCCTCATTCCCACAGAAACTACTGCCTTTATCAAGGCTCAGACGATTCATCATTTCTGGTTTTATCCTTCAGCATTCCCAGGAGGTTTGCCAGTGTCAGTTCTGCTTATCCTTCCAAGCATCTCAACTTCTGACAGTTTCTTCAGTAGGCAATTTCTCAAAATTAATTCATAATTATATATCAAGGCCCACACATTTTTAGTGAGTTTCTTCTCTTCCTAACACCTTTTCCAATCCTGTTGACACTCATCATCTCTTGAAACTAATCTTTCTTCTTTCCAGCCCACTCACTATTATAGTTTCCAAGTCTTCTTTCATCCTGTTTTTGTTCTTCTGGTTTCTCACAACAGAACCAGAAATTTCATATCAAACAATCACTGTGAGCTTTTGATTGAAAAAATGCTATTTAATGAACAACCCCTCAGATTTTCACCTTATCTGACCAAGAAGTGGATCTTGTCTTTCAGATTTGAACAATCTTTTTTCACATTTCCTTTGATTTCAACTAAGTCCAGCAATTTCATCAAGCACCTAACTACTAACCCTCTCTCATTTAAGTCTTCCAGAGAGCTGCCACCGAATTGTAACACCTGTAAACAACGCCCTTTCAGAATGTCTGTAAGCAGACAATCCTCTCTGAGATCTTGCAGTCTGCAGTGCTGCTTGATCACATAACGAAGTGCCACTACATCAATGGGTTGAATTTGTCAATGGGTTGAATACCCAGTATTTAGCAACTTCGAAATAATGGGACTGGCACAAGCCTAAAACAGTTTACATTAAAAAACATGAAGGCAAACACGGTCTTCGACAGATAGATAGTGGTGAAAGCTAAAGGTGAATTATATCTAATTCAAACCTCTCTATGAAATATCCTACTGTTACTGGATAAATGCATACATTTTATTAGATTCTCTTAAAAGCATTTCCCAATGAGCACTGCATATTAAATAACACTCACTTTTTATCAGCTTTCCAATGAAAAAAGCTGCTGGCAAAAATCTGAAATGTGGTAATATATTTCCTTATTAAACCATACCTTCAGGTGCTGAGTACAATGAGTTGCACTGATTTTGCATATGCAGCAGTTTGTAATTACGAACACAGCAGTGCACACCAAATAACCCATTAATGTCCACAGAAAGGGAACAGAACACAGCTGAACAAATGGAAGGTGAAGGATTACAACTTCTAAAGCATGGTGACTTGAACACAAGAAAGGAAAGTAGCTGAAGTTTTCATATCCTTTTACAAGGCTCCTGCCTTTAAATGAATCTGTTTGTAAGGAGAATAAAAGATACAACAAAGAAACTGACCAAATGCTTTTAGAGTCTCCATCTTGTAGTTTCATAAACATGAAAACATGGATTTCTAAAAAAGTCATTTAAAAAACTGAAAGACCCCAGCATGAAAAAAAGACTTAAGGCAAGTGTGAAATACAAAGATCAAATAAGCATAACAATGTGACTGATTTGATTTTATAATGGTAAAAAGGAAGTCTACAATACATACTAAAAGATAGTAGAAAAACTAGCAGACCAGAATTAATATGAATGAAAAAGTGTCTAAGAATGTGTAAAAATAAATAAATCACTTGACTTTTATACATAAGGAGAAGATACTGATACAAGGAAACTAATAAACCACAAAAGGATAAAACAAGATCATAGGCAGATGATATAATTAAGTAAAAAAGAGTTATCATCATTTTTTCCGAGAAGCTTACGGCAAAATAACAAAACCTAAGACAAATGTTTTCTTGCTTAGGAAAAAATAAATTAAAACACTTAATTACAACTTACATTTAAATAAAATGAGCATAAACTCAGAGGAGGCATGATACATACTAAGCTACGAGCCAAATTAGACTGATGATGATGAGTCCATCATTAAGGCCTTGTCACTGTATATTAAGTAGAAAAGGTTTGAAGGACAACAGCAAAGCTAGGAGAGAATGAAAAACTACAGCTTCCCCATCTTTTATTCTCATCTGGCCTTGTCACTCTGGTCTACTCCTGTCAAAAACAAAGCATGTCTGACCTCATCCACAATTCAAAATAATCCTTTAATGTGTTTTTAGATACTGTTCCAGTTCCTTCAGCTTCACTTAACTCAACTACTTCTTAACTTATATTTTAATTAGGGGATTTTTTCTAACCTAGATAATTTTGCCTGAAATGAGCAACAACACAAGCAGCCAAACAAGCTAATCTAAGGAAACGGTAACCAGTTTCCCTTGCTCAGCTGAAGTCAAAAGAAAAGGTACATCTGAGGACAGCTCTGACATCCTCCTTCCTTCCTTGATTCCCATTAGTCCAATTTATTAATTTACTTGTTTTACTACAATTGCTAAAACTTAAGACGCTTTATCTATCACAGCCAGGACTTACAAAACTTTTCCAACATATTTGCCATGAGCTTATCCCTAACCAAGATGCAGAAGCGACTTCATATTTACATCCTCTTTCACCTTTATACTGTTGAAGAACTGTAAAATATTTTTGTTTGAAGCAAAACAAAACTAGCGAAGGGCACAGGAGGAGCTGGGGGCAGGGAGCAAGGCAAACAATAAACTTCCATGAGCTACACAACCTGTAGTTATTTTATTATGACAGAAATGCCTGTATAGTTTTGTTTATGTTTATATTAAAACCAAAATTTTTTTAGCAAAGTCCTTTCAATGTAAAGTATCACTTTGTTTGAGGTCAGTCTCCTCTCACAGCAGCACCTCCAGAGAAGAGAGTCCCATTAACAAGTGTTAAATACACAGAAAGACAATTCAGCTATTGCTATACAGATCTTACCAGAACAGCTGTGATAAAGAAGGGGAACAAGAAGCAGTTCTTCTCAAACTACACACAAACTATAGCTGCTAAAACCTGTTTTTCTTAAGTCTCTGACCTAGAAGTTACAATTAACTAATGTAATTAATAAAGAAAAGAAGTTAGACAGCAGATCTGGAAACAGAATTTGGAGAGCCTGTTGACCCAGCCCCACCCCCATTTTTCCTTCTTTCCATGCATCACAGCTATGAAGTTTTGTACGCAAGCATTAAAAAAAACCCCTGATTTTCTGCATCTTCCAGCAAGAAGGCTGTCCCATTAGGGTAACAGTTCATTAATAGTATTGAGGTCTCCTAACAAGCAGTATTAATTTAGAAAATCAACTAAAGAAGCAATTAATCTAAATGTTTAAAAATTTAAAAATATTGTTCAGCTGAACATTTAAAAACACTGAACTGAAAACACACAGTCAGACAGTGATTCCATTACGAATAACAAAGCATGGGTGAACATATTAATCCCTGTGCTTCCTCCTTAGATGCTAGAACTCCATGGTACTAGCCAAATTGAGAGTTCAGTGTCAAATCTCATTCAGAAATTCACAGGTTTGATTTTTTGCCAGAATCAAGGAGGGCACTTGGTAAAATTGTCATTTGGTAAAATCTGTCTTGAGAAAATAATCGATTTTCAGAGGTAATCCATGTCACTCCAACTTGAATATGCAACATGTAAGAAAAGTGGACACATAGTAATGGACTAATTAACACAGTGTTGCAGACTTGATGTCTAGACAAGATAAGACATTTCAAGAATCCCTGCTACTCGTGCTCATGAAGGAAGAACAAAGAGATAGCCTTTTGTGTAACACTGATGCTGAATAGCTCCAATTATGAATTTAACACCAGGGACATATTTGTCATCACTTCCGAAAAAACTCCACACTTCAGCACATTACATGCTAAAAGCATAAGCTGATCCTTAACTATATAAAACCAGAAACTAAACAACTCGAAAATAATACCTTAATGCATAATACATGCTATTAAATGCAAAAATATTTTAAAAGTGCATGAAATGGTTACATTAGCCAACTATAGACATTCATTGATCTTGACATGCAGACAAAAAATTCACTGCTATGATGTTTCAAGCGACCAGACTGATCTTTTAAGCCTTTGTTTAATGGGGTTCTACTTCACCATGCTCAGAAAACATAAGACTTTATTGCAAAATTGTAGGTGTAAAGAAAAGAGGGAAATGCATGTTCAAAGGTCTGAGGAAACACCTAATTTCAAAAAACCTCAACGAAACAACCAAGAAACACCCCAATCCAGAAAGCTAATTATCTCACAATTTTATTTTTTAAAAACTCTCCAAAGCTTCTTATTAGAAACAGATCATTAAAAACCACATCATGGGATATATTAAAATACGAGACACATATTAATGCTGCAAAATTTCCATTCAGTGCAGAGGCATAAAGATTGAAAAGACTCTGTACCTGGAGAGAAGGGAACAGTTTCCACAGTACCTGCCCTGCAAAAGTGCCAGAAAAAACCCTATTCTTACAACCACAAAGTGGCAGAGCCAGAGGATTCTAGGAAATCAACCCTTCCCTGAGAGCAGCAGGGCCCACTCCCAGTGGAGCAGGTCCCAAAAGCAGGGGATCACACCAAGGAGCTGGGATTCTGCAGTTCAAGAACGGAGACAGGAAGCTGTCAAGAGAAGCAGTGAGCAGAAACTGTGTCCTTGGTGTAAAGAAACCGTGTTCTGGAATGTGACAGCAGCTGAGCTCAAAAGGCAGAGCAATGAAACACTGAAAGAGGCTGTGCAGGGAAAGAGAGAAGCCCCCTTCACTGAAAACACGCAGGGCTCAATTTGACAGAACCCCTAACAACCTCATCTAAGGCCCTGTTTGGAGGAAATTGGCTCAGAAGTCCCACACAACCTGGATGTTTCCACAATAATGTCACTATGCCTGCTGTTTCAAAGATGAGACAAAAATGTCCAGGATCTGCAGTCTCAGTTCAGAAATGTTTTCAAGCACCTGTGCCTCTGCAACCATATCCTTCCTTTCCAAGTAATATTGGCACACTTAAAATGAAATATATGCTTCGAAGTTTTTCTATTTGGGGAGTGACACAGATAATTCTTGGCTCCATCTAAACAGTATCTGGATTTTTCCAAGCCTTTATCCATGAGAATTTCTAGTTGCCTCTCTTTATGTCAGCCTCAGTTAATATTTGCAAAGCAACTGCAGACTCCTAAAAGACAGTCACTATTTAGCAAACAGCAACTAGCACTTGGTTTGACACTTTTTGCCCTGTCATCATCAGCACACAAAGAACTTCATTTTTCTTCAAATGACATCATTTTACATGAATATTCACAGTAAGTCCCCAATCAAACAAATAATATACTAATATTTTCTTGATGAGCCAGGGTGATCATTTACAATCATGCTTCATTTCAAATTCTGAAACTGGCAATTGTGTTATGGTAGCTTAGAGAAAAGGCAGAAGCAACTTTACAAAAGAGTGATATGAGCAACACACAAGATACTGAGATGGACTAATTTAAAACAGAACACCTGTATGAATATTTCATTCAATTGCTCAAGGGACTTTTTTGCTTGTTTTTCTTAAGAGAAATAACAGACTATATCACAAGCTGCCACCTCCCTCCCGCCCAGGGCATCAGATTGCCTGTTTCTCTGCTGCACAGCAATGGATTTGCCCATTGCAACACTATGCATGTTCTGTCAGCACAGTTTTTAGCCTCTGGGTTTTCCTGAAATAGTACCATCCTATGAAGTAAAACTACATATTTGGAAATCTTTGCTTCTTTTCCTGGTTAGAGCTTTGGAGACAAATGGATATGGAGGGGGCAAAGCAAAGAAGGCTTTATTAGGAGTCTGGAACAGCACAAATACTTGGTAATCAGGTAGAGAATAAACAAGCATCACTAGATCTGGTGCTTTGAGAGAAAGCTGTTTTTCAAGTGTCAATAAAAAGGAACAGTGTTACACCACAGGAAATGGACTCACAGGCAACAGAACAAAGGCAACTAGAATTAAGAAACAGTCATTGCCTTAGCTTGCAAAACAGTAGTTGTTGGATGTAAGTTACAGAAAACTAGCATTAATTTCCATGGGCAGATAAATGCATGGTTCTTGAGAATTAAACAGTCAGAGATGCTATCATCACATCATCTTGAAAAATCAAATTACATTCACATTACACTCCAAGAAGGAGGAAAAAATAAATCAAGGTAATTTTAGCAGAGCAAACCATTACTGTATTGTGACAAACTGCCAAGAAGACTCACCTGTTCAATCTCCTTTGTCTTAGTTGCAATTGCTTTTGAACGACCAAGAAGCTGGCCATCCTCATATAATTCTGTACTATCCGTTAGATTTGCTTCTGTTTCCTCTGCTTGTTCGATGTATAATGGAGCTGAAGATCCAGCCTTAAAAAAACCCAAACAATAAATTCAGTTTGGAGAGAAAAATAAAAACCTCGGTGTGAGGAAAAAACCCAAAAGCCCAAATACAGTCATCAGTTAGATATGAGTTTGCTCATCAAGACTATTAGTGAAGGATTATTGCCACAATCTTAACAGATACAGAAATACGGATTTTAAACATGTAGAAAACAGGTCATGATAAAACCCCCTGTGACACACCCTTAAGTGTGTCAAGGCAGTGATGTCAGACAACTTTATCTGCCCATCCACTGAGAAGAAATCTGTGTACGCGATATTTATAACATCAGAAAGCAAGAAACTCCACAATGAAAATCTGATTAGTTTTCTGGGAAATGATAACGGTAACAAAATCAAAGGTGCATAGGCATCCACAAAATAAAAATCCTGTCAGGAAGAACTCTTGAAGCATTTGGGGCCACAGGTCTATTAAAGGAACTGCAATATGCATTGTATAGCAAAAGCAAACTTGTGATTAGCCGATTTCTAATAACATGAAAAAACACACTGAAGTGCTGAAATTATATAAACTTCCCTCTAAAACAGAAATTAAGACAGTATTCCTGCTTCAAAGAAAACAGACTCCAAGTCCAAAGAGTTTATATAGAAGATGTAGTAATTTCTTTTTACAGCATTATTAAATCCGATATTATGGAACAGATTTATAAAATTTCTTCTTTTAAAAAATAGGATTTGAAAATCAAAGAAGATTAATAAAACTAGTTTATATTATTCAAAAATAGAAACTAAGAATCTTAAGACTTAACACACATGAAAGAGAAAAGCATTAGGCAGAAAAAGAAAGTAAAACATTTAAGAGGTCCCGTGAACGTATGCTCAAACCTTAGCAGCAACATAAACCACTAAAACTGCCTCCCAAATCTTGTTACCCCAGTAAATAATGAAATGCCTGAGAGTCAGCGAAGGCTACTAAAAAGTTTAGTGCAACACAAAGTTCAACTATTAAGCACTATGTAAAATAAACTGGAAAAAGTTAAGAACACTTGCAATTCATGTGACAGCCTACTAATCAAGGTGAGAAGTCCTCTCCTCTAAGACTGAAAATAAGAAGCGTCAGCTCCTTCATCAGCGTTTCTACAGCCCACTTTCTTAAAAAATCATCTTAGAATGCACCATAATCAACTGCAATTGCTTCTCTTTGACTCTTTATTTTTAATCTTTTTGCCACTGCGATTTTCTCTGAGGTACAGAGAAGGTTTAAACAACTCTTATTCATGTGGCCCACTCTGTTCTTTGCTCCCTGGCATTTACCTTCCCTTCAACAGGGACCAGGGTGATATTTCTCTTCACTGTTACTCTCCTGAACTTCTCAGAAGTGTCCATGCATATGCTCTCCTTCATACGGCATTTATCCTTGGATCAGTTGTTGCTTTTTCTTCACTCTAACACTTCCTCCCCTTTTTTCTTTTTCTCCAATTGCTTTTTCCAGTTTATGTATCTAACTAGATCTTCCTAACCACTATCGAGGAGTTGCTCACGCATTCACCCATTGCATCAATGGACTTGAAAGTTCAGATAAATATGGATTCAGTGAGTTTATTTCTCTAACCTAGCCCTTACATTCTACAAGTGGAAATGTGATGCTTCCCAAGATGTTTTCATTTTCCCTAAAATTATTTACAAACAAATTAAAAAAAAA
>VZRL01003795.1:268968-300797 GCA_013397895.1 Origma solitaria | reverse complement strand
AAAAAAAAATCAAACCCATTAATCGTAAAGGTTAAGAAATGACTTTGTGAAGTAGATACTATTTTGGTTTTTTAAGACTGCCTCTAAAGTTGCAGCAAGGTAAAAGTTAAAGAGAAAATTATCACAGAATTAAAACAGATTATTTTAGATTACATGATATTTGTGCGGTTTTAAATGACAAATACATTTTCCACTAACATAATAGAACCCAAAAAAGACATCCTGTCCAAGAGCAGCATAACAAATGACTAATAATGGCTATAATCACACTTCAATATAGCCAGGGGTAGAAGACAAGGAGGGACAAAACCAAACGGGAATAAACTGGTAAATAATTCATGCTGATTAATAATGAAATAAAGATTCTGGGAACATAAAAAAATCTAACCACTGCAGTAACAAGGCAAGCTTAACTTTTCATATAATGAAGGACTGCTTTCTGAAAATGAATACATAACATGGTAGGCTGACATAGTTTGAAATGGAACGCAATAAACCAGAGTTTCTCTTCTAAGTCTTGTGTTTTACATGTACGTTCATGTCTTGACACAAAAGTCCCCTGCTATTTTTAAGGAGTTCAGTAGGCATGGAGACCTACACTATAGCAAGAGGTCCTTGGAGAATGCTTGATTAGAGCTGAAGCTTTATTGTGTCACTTGTAGCTCAACATGAATTCAAATTACACTAACAAAATGTACTCTGGCTTTGTGTGTTTTTTCAAAATAAATAAATTGCAAGCTTAGGCTCTCTCTCACTTCCTTTCAACAAATATTTAATAGCACATGCAGAAAAATTCAGGATTAAATTACAAAATGTGTCTTTACGAAGAGTAGAGAAAAACAAGAGCCTATTGTTGTAACACTTTAAAATAAGTGGATTAATAATCCTATCTTACATCATACTCTGTTATTTCAGGTAAATTGCTCTCCTCAGCCTTCTCTGACTTTTCAGCTGCCCACTTGCTTGCAGCTTCTGCAAGTTCCTTTTCTGATAGTCTGTTGCTCTTCTCCAAAGCCTGTACAAAAACATTATAGTCAAGATTTAACATGAAATACACCTACACATTACAAAAATCTTCAAAATTAAAATAAACAGTTATTCAGATCCCTAAAACATTTCAAAACAGGAAATAAAGTTGGAATTATTTCATTTGCTGTCCTATTTCCTTAAAAAGAGAAGTGAGTGGGGAGAGAGCAGATAATAAAGAAAAAAGAGGAAAAAAAAATGAATCAATGAAGTTCAGCGGGCTGCTAAAAAAACACTATGCTTTCAGAATCAGGTTTATTAAATTCACAGGTCAGAGATAACAGAAAAATTATTTGAGACCCGTTGGGCATTGAAAGAAGTCAGAAACAAGAGTGGAGTGAACTAATAATTCAATGTGATTTTCAGGCATAAAATGTTGTAAAAAAATTAAAATAAACTATTAAATACTAGGTAGGGTATAAAATCTTAGCTAATTAGGGACAAAAAATATTTTATATGAACTTTAGGTGATCAGAGCTGGTTTCATTAAAATTCATTATTTTTATTTGGAGGAATGCTAAGCATTTATAAGAGCCAATCACAGCTTTATATTCTTTTAATCTAGCTTTTCATATGAAAATTTTCACAGAAACAATATTCAAAAATTTATTTGTCTCTAAGAATACTATTTGGCATTTACTACCAGAGCAGCAAGCAGACAATGACAACTATCAGTTTACAAATAGCTAGCTTTATAAATCTTGTTACCACTATGTGGATATTTAATTTAAATCAACTGTATGTATAGAAGCACCCCAAGAATCTATATCACTCCAGCATTAAAAATTGCAACACTAAGATGGATAGCTAAAAAAGAGATACAAAAATCCTCCTGCCTGAAACAGGCCATAACAATTTCTACCCAATGCCTGTTCCATTTTAGCAAACAGGCAGACAAAACAAAGCAAACAAACAAAAAATCCAAATAAAAAAACCAACATTCTACCTCTTATCATTAGTTCATTCTAAGTTACATAAATGGCCAGTATCAAGAATCCTTTGTCTTCATATCTTCTGTTCTTACCTCAAGCAAAGTACTATCCAAACACCTTTGTGCTGTAGAATGGCATAAATACACAATTCACAGAACCCTTCCATGATACTGTGTCATAAAGACACCACCTTTATGTGAATCCAGAAGAGAAGTGCAACACAATGTTCCAACAGGAACTCCTGTTTTCTATAACTGCAAATTACAGAATTACAACCAGTGAAGTCAGGAGGTGACAAAGTTCAATATGCAAGGGTATGAACACGGCTCTAAAAAGCAAGGAGTATTATAATTCATAGAAAATCATACATGACCTGCTATATTTCCACAAGTCATAAAAGAAATTAATCATTCTAGTATCTAGTGGAATACAGAAAAAAAAAATCTGTTTTATTTAATCTCACTAAATTTAATTCTGTAGGTTGTATTTTGATAAGTATGTATTAAATCCTGAGTGAATTTTATAAAATAAAGTAATGGCATTTCCACAGGTACGCTTCAACTGAAGAAAAAGAACAGGAACATATTTCTCAGTTGAAAATAGCAGCAGCTATTTAGGCTACAAACTTGCAAAAAATAACCAACCTAATATATCTTGTAAAAAAACTAAATTGCACCCCCCCACTCTCTGCCTCAAAACAGAAGTCTCTTTTTTTTGTTATTTTTTTCATCTCATGAATAACATAGATAAGCAAAAACCTATCACTTTGCTCAGAAGTTTTCCTTGTCTCACACATCTGCCTTTTGCTTTATGTTGGACACAGCCTCCAAGGCTTACAGTTCATACAGCTATTAAAGAAAAACACAAAAAAATTGATGCCATAGTCAAACATGTGGCTAAGATCAGGTAAGATCAATATGTATTAATTCACATGCATGAACATGTAAAAAAATTTTTAAGATAGGTATGAATACATTTTTAGATTTGCAAATAGATACTACAATGAAAAGAAGTATTGCTATAGAAACATATACCTTTGTAAGAATTTCAAAGCTAAATTATACTTTTAAGTATTGAAAATCATCTCCTTTAATCTCTAATATATAGCACATAACTAATTTCTCAAGCCTTAGTAATTATAAGACGGGCTCTGGAGATGTCCATGTTTTGCAAGACCTTTTCTGTCACTACTTCTAAGTCAGTGAAGCACTTAGGTAATTTATCTGGTCAGCATGATCCAGCCCAGAGGCTGACTCCAACAGGCTCCACTGACACAGGGCAGTACACTACATTTGGGGACTCGAGAAAAACCAATAAATGCTCATCAAAGTATTTCCATTTCTGCAGCTGATGAATACCCAATAAATATTTTTTTTGTCTGGGGAAATGACTTCTATCAAACAGCAAGTTTCATTTTCCACACCCTTTATTAAGTGCTGCTAGTAGATACTTGCAAACTGATGGCAAAATAACAATAAAGCATAGATCAGACCTGACTGAAGAAGAAAGCAGAACACTTACAGAATACAGAGTTCAAACTCACACTACATATGAACACAAGAGCAAGAGATTTTGCAATGCCTCCTTGTTCTCAAAGGTGTGTATTAAGCAAGGATTTGGTATTAAGCTGCAGCGTAAGCTGAGTCCGTAAGCAAAATAGGCAAACCAATTATAAAGTATATTTTATGATCCAAATCAGTGTACTTGTGCATAATAGCTTTTATCTTACTTTCCCTATTTACATAACTGAAAACATCTCACTTGCCTCCCCCCTTAAGGACAACGGCAATCAGCTGGCACAACAGTTCTAAAAGAGATGCATAAGGGATAAGTACCTGGAATAACATAGCACAACCAAAGCCTGATTTTTTTCCCCACTGAATACCACAGCAGGTCTGTCTGTGTCAAAATGAGTGGTAATACTAAGGCACTCACAATGACACAGAATTCTAAGAGCAAGTCCTATGCCTTTTCTATTCATCTTAATGGATCTCAAACCCCCAGCAGCCCCCTAATCTCATCCAGGGGGCAACTTCCAGTGTGTCTTATCTTGTCACAACAGTCATTGACAGTCATTAAATAACATGGCAGGTGTGTCAAAGTGAGTGGGTAACACCAATGCACTCACAAAGATCTAAGACCAAGTCCTATTCCTATTGTAAGGAATAGGAAGGGATATTGTAAGGAATATGAACCTCAACAGGTGCATACAATATCTCCTTCCAACTGAGGAAAAAATCCAACAATGAGCAATCTAAAACCATGGTGAGAAGTACTCAAAAAGAAAATTCACCTTTGATGAAGGTACTGCTGTGGATCCTGAAGGTGATGCATCTCTTGATGTTTTCAGTGATTGAACTGTCCTCTCTTTACCTACAATTAAGAAAAAAATTAAAGACTGTGACATTAAAGATACATGTTGCAAATATCCTTACTGGCTTAGAAAAATTGCAGTGAAATTTTCTCAAGTCAGACATGAACATTACCAACCTCAATAACTACCTGACAGGAGGTTGTAGTGAGAGGACTCTTCTCCCAGGAAACTAGTGACAGAACAAGAGGCCATTGCCTCTAGCTGTGCCAGGGAAGGTTCAGGTTGGACATCAGAAAGAATTTTTTCACTGAAAGAGGGGTTAAGCTTTGGAACAGGCTGCCCAGGGAGGTGGTGAAGTCACTATCCCTGGAAGTGCTGAAGAAATGACTGGACATGGCATTCGGTGCCGTGTTCTAGCTGACAGTGGGGGTGTTTGGACAAAGGTTGGGCTCAATGATCTTGGAGGTCTTTCCCAACCTTAATGATTCCATGATTTCTATAAAATCTACATACTTCTTTATTTGATAAATATTGGTAACACCTTTTTCTCTTCCTAAGGAGAGAAGAGATACAGCTATGTCATTTCATGCATTTAAGAAAACCCACTGTCCTTTTCTCCATCATTAACTGAAAGGATGTATCAATATGAATCCGCAATATGACATGGTTTCACTTTCTAATATTCCTGCAATAATATAAACAGTTGAAATATTAGACACCAGTCAATCACTCAAGGAAACCAGGCAGTGTATCTACTGGTTTAGCAGGCCACAGTATGCTGAAAAGACCTGCCATGGGAAATAGTCCTGTATTGTATCAGCCTCAGGGTAGATGCTCTTTTTAAGATCAATGTCTTTCTTATAAAAGTTAAAATTGGCAAAATGTCAAATCTAATTCACAGTGGTAATCACAATCTGTGAATAGTCTTGCCACAGACCAGTTACAGGCAGCCAGCCCATGGCAGCAAAACTGGCTGCAGTGTAAACTACCAGTTTTCAAGTCGTGGTCCACAGATTACATCTAAGGGATAAGTACAAAAAGCAAACATGTTGTCCATAGGCCTAAATTACCCAGACTATTCACACTCATTAGGAAACAGTTGACTGTTCACAAATAAAATACAATGTAACCTTACCTTGGCTTCCATTAAATTTTTATCAATACAATTAATAAAGGGATTAATTATAAAGTCTATCAAATAGTTATGGAAATTGGGATAGAAATTATTTTGGTAGAATTATAAATGTGATTGTTCATTATTACTTTAAATATGGCTTTAATTTAATGAGTCAAAGCAACAAAGAGCAAACATGGCATCTCACTCTTCAGAGCTGAGCTATTTTCCTTTTTTTTGTTCAATGCCATAATACTGTATTGTGTGGTATATTTTAAAATACCTACACAAAAATGCAAAGAAATCTGTGCAAAATGCATGCCTTTAACAACAGGAAATCTTTAAGATGTATGTGAAAGGTTGGTCTTCAACTCTCACATTTTCATAGCATACAGTGTAGTGTATACAATACAAAACCTGCTCATCTGTGCACACTGTTGGGGGCAAGTGAGCTAGTGTTGTAATGTTGAAGGCTTACTAATCCATGTAAAAATCTGCACATCTGCTGATGGACCTTTCAAAAATGCTAATGGAAATGGGCGGGAATGTTACTCTGTTTGACAAAATCAAACATTCTAAATAGCACTTTAAACCTCCATTTGAAGACGATGCTAAATGAAGAGCCTACTTAAAAACACTGTAATCAGCCTTACTTAAGAATTTCTGGTAGACATAAAACAAAAGAAATTGACCTTTAACAGAAAAAAAGCTTTTTGACAAGTAATAGTAAATGGAAAAATTATGGAAAATTAAAAAAAGCTCCTATAAATACCAAGTATATGTCAAAACTAAAACAAAGAAAAAACAAAGAATAGTAATAAGCATGTTTGTATTCTGTTACACTCCCCAAAGAACAGAACATCTCCCTTGTCACCACTAAGTAACACAAGTTTGGCTCCTGTGATACCTGCTTTTCAGCCCCATAGATGAGCCACCTCCTTTTAAATTTACAGACTACTCCAACTCTGCCTCCACATGCCTCCTTCATCAGACTGGATTTTTTAAAGATTATCTCTTTAAATATAATCTCCATTATACTGAATGGATTATAATGTTTGCACCTGAGCAGATGAAATGAGCTGACACAAATGGCAGAAAATTATTTTAAGTTAGGCAAGGTAAAAAACCACCATTTAATTTGGAGGCAATTTTAGGCCATTTTTTTCAGAATGTGTGTGGCTATTTTGAGCCCTAAAGCCCTACCTGTAAAATTAAACCTGACACTCTGCAAGCACCACTATCTGCCTTCCGGCATCTCCTCAGCACACCACCCTACTGACCCCTCACTGCCTGGCCCCGTGAAGGAATACCATCCTGCTTCTCTCTACACTCTCCCATCACAGATGAATGCTTGTCCTTTCCATTACCCCTTTCCCTCCCTTTACCAAACTTCATGTCCCTGCAGTTTTCTTTGTTTAAATTCTGTATTTATCCAAATGTATGAAGGGCTGTAGAGCTAGGGACATTCCTTCTTCAGTGGAAGTCATGAGACCAAACCAATTCAGACAGCATGATTTTAAACAATATTATAACGTTTTAGGAAGATGCCACACTGCAAATTCCACATGGAATACTATATGCTTTGCATGATGTAAATCCACTTAAGTATCAACTAAAATGTACTGCTGACATACGTATGTCCCACTTTATGTTCCTTTTAAATATGCCATACGTGAGCTTTCCTAAGGCAAATCACATTCAAAAATTATTCGAAAATTGATTTTATTTAAACAATCCAAACATAGCAAGTAGGCCATTTTAATTCAGTCATCTAGAGGGACATTTTAGTAGTCCTGTTTTCCAGGGAAAGGAATAAATAAATAGTCCAGTGTACAACTCATCTGGTCTCTTAAAATTGATCTAAAGGTAATGGGGAAAGGTATTTAACCACACAAATGGGAGAAAATATCAAAAAACATAGATTTAGATATAAGTTACTCTCTTGATCAGCATCTTTCCTGATTTGTGAACATGTCTGCTTCCACTTCACAACCTCCGCTGTTGCCTGAATAATTCTAACAATATACTATATACATATATAATCAAAGTGAACTCAAAACTTTTAAAAAATCATTAAACATTCCAAAATTTTGTATTGTTTCTCACAATATTGTTTTCCTGTCTCTAGTAATTACAAGCTGCAGACCTACAACACTTCTACAAATTTAGTTAAATATCTTATTTTTTTCTTCCTCACCTACACTTCAAGGAATTTATGTTCACTGAGTATTGCTACAAAATGTTAAAAGCACTGTAATGCCCAAACAGAAAGACCGTCTGCATTCTACAAGGAGTGAAATGATTCCTCAATATTTAAACAATGTTAACTAAACTACAAAGATCTTTTCTGGCAAGAAGTGATATATAATAGTTCAGTGTCACTCTGGAAACACAATGTGCCTCTCAGTGAGTTAAAAAAAAACTAATTGATTTTTAAAAAGCTGCCAAAATGAAGAGCAGATTTACACAGTTCACTAGAAAGCATGTGCAGAAAGGAAAATCAAATCTGATTAATTTACATAAGCTGTACAAACAGAGTGGCTAAGATTGCAGTATACTAAAAAAAGCAATTTTATTTCTTTTTCCACCAAAATCATTTAAATATGTAAACCTCAAATATTTTCAAAACAGATGATTCATTAGACTTCTGGGAAACATTAAGAGCCAAGCTTTTAAAAGTTAGACTGTTAGACTACACTGAGATATGCTTCACACTTCTTTGAGGAAAGCAAGATCTGAGAGGTTTTGACATTGAAATGTAATTGCCAAAAAACAATCAGTTTCAAAGCCTAGTAAAATCTGGAGAAAATGCAACAAGTAGCAGTATGTACTTAATTTCTCCAGTTTTTTAATACCTCTTTTCTCCTGGTTACCTGAAGAAATGTCTTCATCTGCTGTAGATGAAGTAAAGTTTCTTGTAAGGGAATGAAGCACATAAAGAAGTAACCGGAGTTGATGTTAAAAAGAACATAAAATACCAGAAAAAGCTGTGCAGCTTAAACTCCTACAGTCAGTCTAGACCTGCTACCAAAATAACACCTCCCATCTCCCACATGAAATCCATAAGGGAACAGAGAGTACAATGAAACAGCCAGAGCAGACAACACAGAGATGGTACAAAATGTCAGCTTTTCCCACTGTAAAAGAGAGCATATGAGGAAAAAGGGCTTTTACAGTGAGTTGCAGTTTCACCTCACTAACCAGTTCTCATCATTAATCCAGCATTACCTTGCTGAGAAGAAATATTTCTTTTATGTAAAGATGACATACTTCTGCTATGCTGGTGGAAAGGATAGGCTTTGCTTCTTTCAGGAGAATAGCTCCTGCTGCTGACACTGGAGCCAGATCTGCTGTGTGGAGAATCCCTGCGGCTCCCTGGCGATTCCCTGAAGAAAGGAGAGTCCCTCTTATGAGGGGACCGATCTCTCACATAATGAGAGGAATAGAAGCTTTTTCTTCTGAAGCCATCTCTGACATCCCTTGGAAGACAACAGAAAAATAAAAGCAACTTGGTTATTCTTCCAATGTTTATGGAACAGCATATACAATGGCAACATTTCATGCCTGGTAAATACAAATATGTTAGCTGTCATCTGCAGAACACATCCAAACTTTCAGTGTTATTAGAAGTACGAGGCAATGAATGAAAAACAAGTAAAAGGAATTTTTTCAGGTTTCATTGAGCTATTTCACTGCTATAAGCTAATTCCTTTCTATTTCTTGACAATACAGCCAAAATGTAAGAAAAAGACATTGAAGAAATGAGAACTCTCACAATTTTTTCAGATTCAGTGCACTTCCCCTGGAAATTAGGCCATAATTTACAATAGCTAAAAATGCATATGCAAATATTGCTCACACTATTTGGCCTTTTTCAGCCCTGTTTTTCTCTTATTTTCAAGGGACTATATCATTCATTTGATTTCACACACCTTGTTATGCAAAATATCACTGAGAGATTTCATCTTTTATCCAACAAAGACAAAAAGAAATCTACAGAATATCTACTTTCATGCCTGTGAAGCCACCCAAGGTCAAACCTTGAATGAAAATATGAAGACTTACATCTCCTAAATATGTTCCTCACAACACACAATATTAATTTTTAACTTCACTGTAAAATGACACAGGCCCAACTGATTTGAAACATTAATCTAGAAAACACCAAAACTGTCAACTAATTTTAAATATTGTTACTCCAGACCACAGTGCACTTCCTTCTTCCTAAACAAGCCAGCAAAAAACACAATTAAGGAATAGCTAACTAGTACTCTATTTAATATCCTCTATTCAGGACCCATTGTATAGATATTTACATCAAAGAATCAATCACACCAGAACACACAGAATGACAATTCTCCTCCTTTCTTGAAAGGCCTAAGAACAATGTGCCCACCTTTGGACACTACTCTAGAAAATTTACAGATCAACGGGAGACTTTCTGGAAGGAAATAAATGAAATTATCAGAGATTGGGAAAACATGCTTAATGAAGAAACATTCAAAGCCCCTTGCCCACTTAAGTTTCACAAAAGGAAATCTAAAGAAGCCAGGTGAATTTTCAAACCTCTAAGATATATCTGAAAATAGGGAACTAATGCTTTATCTTCATTATATGCATGAACATTTTATGTAGCAATAGACTTGAAGTATAAGTTCAGGCTTGAAGAACACTAGATTAGCTCAGCACTGAACTGCTTCTTCTAGCTAAGTGGGGGTTATTTATTTATTAAAGAATATATTGATCAAATATTTATCAGGAATGAGTTAGGTACAGCCCACTTCTTCCATTTCCTTCTTAATTTCTCTCTTTAAATTGTTATTTATTTTTAAAGCGCAAGCTTTCTGTCAGACCAGTATACCACTTTTATGTGCAAAATACGCTTTTATGACCACATTATTAAACGCTCACATACAGAGAAGTTTATTATAGAAATGTTTACAGAGCCCCAGCTATTGAACACATATACTAAATGCTCTAATATCCACTAAGAATTAAAAAAAAATATATAATTGAAACACACTTTTAAACAGGAAAACACTTGAATGCCTTGTTCTACAATAATATTACGCACCCTAAAATAGAATCTCACTTTCAATTTTTGAATTTTCGTTTCATCACTCCATGTTAATTCTTAACAGGACCATATCATACAGAACATTCAAGCCATTAACTATATTAAATCTGTTTTGGACAGCATAGCAATAGCACAGCATTTCTGATGTTTTCCATTAAAGTAACACATTGAACAGAACAAAGTAAGTATTGTTTTACAGTTATTTTTTTCCTTAAATACTTAAGCTAACATACACCTGCAATTTGGTAATGAAGGCCCCAATTCAGCAAAGCAGTTAAGCACATGCTTCAGATTCCAACACATACTCAAAAGGTTTATTGAGCAGGGACAATATTTAATAGAGATGCAAAATTTTGTGTTCACCTGTAACTTTAAAATAGAGCTACTGCCCTTAACAGCAAATACAGAATTAATCCCTTTTATATAGTATCTCTCAAATCTTTATATTTTGTATTTGTAATTCACACTTAGTCCTGAAAGCACAATTTTGTTCTCTCAGCAGTGTTGCAACAGGAAGCAGTATCATTGGTAACCTCGCTGAAACTTGACCATTAAGTTCTCACTAAAGCTGACAGTCTTGGATGAGCTCCTGAAATGTTACAAAAACATCCATACTGTGATATACCATTCACCAAAGGCTGCCGGGAGAAGAGCACAAGCCTGAGAGCTATTTCAGTTAACCATCAGCTCCAGTTTCCTCAAGGATAAAACACAACTCCAGAAAACACAAAGGTGTGCCTTGCTGCACAGCAGAAAACCAAGGGAATACAACACCAGGGAGATTTTCTGTTGCCTATGGATCAAAAACAACATAGCAGTATGGCTTAAGCTCTGTGAAACAAAGATTAACAGAACCAATGTGTCAGTTTTATATCTTAAGAGTACGTAAAGGTAAAATTAAATCACTTCCTAGATGCAATTTCCCTGGGAATAGAGAGGCACTTGGGTACCCAAAGCACATCACATGCAATAAAGGAAAAAGTTTTACTGTAAGAGGACTCTTACTTCACTCTCATTGAATTTGTGCTACTGGGCAACAGCGTACAATACTTTGTTCTCCCTATTGTCTGGGACTTCTATGTCCCAATACATTCATCTTTTCAATTAGAACATTAATCTACATTATGGTCCAGCCACACACTTAGCTGAAGACTAGCAACAGCACAGCATATTGCTGCGGAACAGAAACAGAAGAATCTTCCGGTACTTCACAGGTGAGTGCTGTCTATAACCTAGAGAAAAAAGTCAACAGAGATGTTTTTGTGATCCCTTCCATTTGAGAAAGATTACTGCTATTGTCAAAGGGATTAAACACTCCATTTACAGGCTTGCGTTTAATTACTAACCTTGACTAAAAGTAACTCACACAATTTTATAAATAAATTGAAGAAGCTATAGATAGCTTCTACAACACCAGAATTCTGTGCAAAGAGATAAAACAGCCAAGATCTGAACTAAATCCCTAACTGAATATACTTTTTGTCTCATAACAGAGGCAAGGGTAGGGGGAGGAAAAGTGGAACTAAAATAAAATATCCTCCTGCCTTCCTTTTCAGGACATTGCAAGAGCTACTAACATGAATCAGATGATATAGAAAATATTTAGTAAATTACAGAACACCCCCAACCTCTAAAAGAAGAGCCAAGAACACCTCCACTTTTAAAATCTTCAAAGTAAATGTAGGTGGTGCAAGATTCCAGCCACCATCCTCTCTCCCAGAACTCATTCCATTTCCTTCCAAAGTACACAGTACATGGTTGTGCAACAAAAAAACAACTCACTCAGTTTCTGCTTTGGAGATTTGGTGTAATCTCTTGTTATTGTCCAAAGATCCTTATGCAGATTTATCATAAGCTAAAATAATACAGTTAATTACACCATCATAGATAGAAGAAATTGCACCTGGTTCCAATGGTTGTCATTTGAAATGACGACAAGATTTCTTATTGACAACTGGTTTTCAACATTTTATGACTAAGCAAGTTACTGGAGCACTTGTGATACTTGCATTTTGCTCTAAATGAAATTAACATAATTAGGACTAGTCAGTGTAATCTTATTAATAGGTGTTTGAATGAAGGCAAAAGGAAGCAGGCACTGTGAAAACACTAAGTCTCAAGCAGAAAGGGCACCTAGAAATACCAAATGTACAAAAAAATTTAAAATATATAAATTATGCATGGTTTTTATGCCACATGCAGTACTACTGAAGGTAATCATAAGCAAACATCAAAACTCCACATTGATGCCGTTTGTCCACCTCACTCAGTATGAAAGTTACTCAACTCCTCTCTCCCTGCCACCACCTCGGGATGTCATGACAGGTCAGAGAATAAAAAATAAGACTATCTGAGTGTTACAGCAAGATTAGGGAGAAATGCTTATATGTTCTTTAATCAAATAGTAAAGCTATGCACTTCAATTGCACTGGAAATCCCACAACATTGCTCTTCCTCCTTGCTAAAAAGTACCCTCCTCCTTTTTACTGTCACTGATAACGTACTTTAAAAAGTATATTTAAACTAAAATTCTCTATTATCTGACAGAGAGAAATTATGGTCAATCATACAGATAAGGACAAAGAACCAAGTAACATAGAGTCCAGAAACACAGATTTAACTACCAAAGAATTAAGAACAAACAATTTAGACAACTCTTTGTGGAATAAAGACAGAATATGTTAATTAGACAAATCAAGGCGAAATTGGACAAAATAATTGCATTAAAATGCATGTGATCTTGGTTTTCCTTCTTTTCAAAAACAAGGGCTTAGTAAGACCCTCCAATTTCTCGAAAATCAAAAATAAAATATAGGTCTTAAGTTCCAGAGGGAATATTTGCTTAAAGCAGCCTATCACCCTAGAAGAGTCAAGCAGTTCAAAAGTAAGTAGCTCAAAGAACAAACCTCTCCCATTTTATGACTCTATGCAGTAGCAACTAAATTAAATTCTAAACAGACTTAATTCAAACAATTAAAATTTTCCATCTCAATATAAGCTTAAAAATTGGGAAAAAACCCAGAAGTACATTATGGTACTTTACACACATTTGCCCTAACAGCCCAGAGAAACTGCTCATCATGTTAGCTTCCAGACAAAGCCCTAATGGGACAGACATTTCTAAGTATGTGCTTGCACTTTTACTGTCATCCTGCCACAGGCACAGAGACCAGCACACAGAAAAGAACCGTAAAACATTTCCCTGAGGTACCAAAGAACATTTGGTACTCCCCAAAAGTGCCTTTTCTTTGGAAGCTTTGAATTTGCTTTGTTTTTTACTTCACAGTTAGAACATGCCAAACAATTTAATGTAGACAAGCACTTTTCTCACATACACACTAAGTCCCAGAAAGAAAAAAATATTTTTGCCCTTTATTTTAGGGACAGAAGTGAATTTTATGTTTGGCAAGCTATTACTCTTTCCCCAAAAGCTATCTTTAAAATCCTTCAATATAAAAACTCAGAAACCACAAAGTATCTGCAGGAAAAGCTCTTAAGCTTTTAATCAGAAAGCCATTAATTTATTGACACTTAAAAGAATGCAACAAGTAGTGCCCTGTACTAGGATTTGATCAACTCTTGGGGTTGACTTTCTAACACTAACAATAAAAAACTGCAAAAGGAAACAGCAAGTTGTGGAACAGGTTTTAAGCAGTAATACCTAATTGTCAGTAATACTGACAGACAATACCCTTACTATATTTACTTTTTTTTTATTTCCAAATCCCTTAATGAGATCTATAAATCAGGAAAATACTCAATTTTTCTCTATATTGGAAAAACACTTCACAGATCTCTGTTTTTATTCTTAAATTAAAGTGAGATTTGAAGCAATTAGGTCAAATAGGTTTGACTTGCTTATGCCTCAAAGCATTGTAATAGTGGTATGGACTTCTGCATAGCAAATTTCAATAAAAGTTAGCACACTACCTCTGCTTCTAGATTTCTCAATATAAAAGACATTATACATATATGAAGAAAAACACCCATTTTACATAACAGCATTTTTCCTTTATTTGATCTCATTCCTTCTTATCAGGTATATACTCTGTTCAAAATCAGAAAGTTAAGACAGACATTTCTTCTTATAAATTATTCAGCCATGTAGCTTTATCTTCTTTATTTTCCAGTTTGCTTTTCCCCTTTGCTTTGATTACAACTGACAGTCTCTATAACAAACATTAATATCTCTTGCCTATTTTTGTAGGCCATTTCCCATATATTAAAAAACAGCACTTGTTTGAACATATTTAACAGAGAGGCAAGCTATGCTGCTTGGGTAAATTCCTTAGTAAAAATCCTTTTGCAACTCTGGTATGCCTTCAGTTATTTCAGTGATTTAATACCAGTTAACTTCGGAGTGTAGCTCCATGACAAGTCACACTGATTGAAACTGGTGCTGCTGCAATCCTGAACTTTGCAACCTTCCTTGGGTCCATATTCTGACTCCATGCCTAACCTGGCATTGATATTTTCTCTCAGGCAACCAAACTGGCAGACCATTATTTAATTCTTTGTGGTGGTTAGCACAAAGAACCAATTAAGTGAAATGTATAAACACCTGAAACAGAATCAGTGAGAGGAGAAGGACCACAATGGCACCTGCTTAGATAGTTAAAACTACTGTAGAAACAGATTTTTAATGCAGGAAAATCAGTCTCTTTACCACATTCATGACTTTTAATTAATTATGATCAATAAAACAGGCCCATTAACAGAATCCTAGAGCCATTAAAGTTAGAACCAATAAGACTCAAAGAAGCAATATTCCTTTTTTTTCCTAAAAATGACATACATATCTAGCAACACTGACTGGCTATGAGTAATAAATGTGAATTCAAAGATAAATTTTAAAACAGAACACTGTTTAACAGAGACAAGCTTTAGTAAGGAATAAAATTAACAGTAGCTGAAAAGAGGTTTTAAAGAAGGTAATTCATTGCTTTGTACTTCAATCTCCTCTGTAACATAATCTTTTGTCTTACTTATCTAATCCTTGTACAAAATGCTTCAAAAATGGATCTAACAAAATAAAAATGCAGAACACATACTGAGTCTACTAACTCCTCAAACCTGGATTGGTTTGCCCATCTACTCCACTCTGATGAGATCCCCTGGTACACTGCACCCAGCTCTGAAGTCCTGGAACGACACGGATGGACAGCTGGAGCAGGTCCAAAGGAGGGCAACAAAAATTACCGAGAAGGATGGGGTACATCTATGAGGAAAGGTTGAGAGAGTTGGTGGCGTTCAGCCTGGAGAAGTGAAGGCTTGGGAAAAAAATTTTATGATGAGGGCGCTGAAACAGTGGAACAGATTGCTCAGAGAGGTGGCAAATATAACCCATCCCTGGAAAAACATTCAAGGTCAAACTGGATGAGGCTCTGAGCTACCTGATCCACTTGAAGATGCCCTTGCTCATTGCAGGGGGTTGGCTAGATGACCTAATCATGCTCTCAAGCATTATTTTCAAAAATAATTAGGCATACTACGCTAGATAAGTCATGACTTAACACATGCAAGTGTTAAACTTCGGAAGAGAAAGACATTCCCACAGGGGGCTGACCCAACCCTGTTTTGTGCCATGGCATCAAAATTCAGTTTCACATGGACAAAAGCATTTTTTGTCAGCTCATAAACAAGTTCTATAGAGCTTCATATACAAAGGAAAGAATCTTTAAGGTTATGCAAATATGTATCATGAGCTAATGTCAAGACTAACACTGAGAATAATTTGTTGCCATGAAAAAATAGCATCATCTTTTAAAAATAATACCAATGGAATGCTATTATTTCAGTAGCAGTTCAAGGAATTGCTTTATTTATTGATGAACTTTTCCTCAAATGTAGATCGTAACACCCTAAACACAGGAGTAGATGGAAATGGCACATCAAAAATCTTCTCTTTGAAGCAAAATGCTTAACAAAAAGATGTCAATACTGTCAGTAACACTAAATTTTCCTTTCCTCTCCTGTATCCTAATATTCCCACCGTTTCAATGGGAATTAAATTCCCTAAAAAGTTTAGTATATTCAAAATATAACGAACGAGTCCTTGGTACCTAACAGATGAAGAATTTACCTTCCTAAAGGAAATTATGCCAAAATCCTCTGTGACAACACTCCTCAATGTGAGAAAGCCATGACTACATTCATCAGTCCAATTCATTGGCTTTCATTGAGATGATTTAGTTAGATGCCATCTTGACAGAAGTTGTCTGGACTCGAAGGGAGACTCCCTTCTCCTTCCCTCCCCCACTGTCTCTCAGTAGCTAGCTGTTTTTCAACAAAGTTATTAGGAAACTTCTCCAGAATAATCAAGTGCTACCCATGGGAGTTTGCCTCACCATTTCCCAATGCAGCATTAACCTGCTAGTTAGATAGCATCTATAGCATTAGCTATAAGACTGGACCAGCCGAGCTTGCTTTTCAAAGACTTCCTTTAAGAGATGTGTTAGCAAAGATATTACAGTGTAAAGGTACATAATCTTATCTTTAGGCACCTTACCCTATCGCACACTGTAAACAGAGGATCTCCTTACAGTTTATTAGCATTATGTAAACAGCACTTATTAGAAGAAAAGCATGATTTTCCCAAGATGTGACTTAGTTTTAAACAATGAATCAGTGTTACTACAAAATTCAACTGAGTTTGTACAGACTACTGAACTTTTTCCCATAGGTGTATCATAACATATCAACACCTGTAAGTAAACAGTTCTCAGGCAATAGCCCCTGTTAAAAAATACAATGATGACATCAATTTTATATGACAACTTAAAACCTTACAAAAACTACAGAGGGAAACAGTTGTACACACAAAAAGTCACAGATCCTTAAAACATAACACAGCTTTGGATCAAAATTAAGTCAAATTAACACATGATAGCAGTTGAGAATTGACATGATGAGAACTTCTGGGGTTTGGTTTTTTTTACCAAATTTGGTGTGTTTACTGAAATTTTTGTCAAATGAATACTTATGAGCCAATTTACTATCTAGCCATTCCTTATTAAACAACTTCTAAGAATATAAAAATGATCTGTATGAAGTTTGTAAGTATGTGTCTTTATCTTTTTTCAATCCCTCAGAGTGACAGCAGAGAAACTGTATTTAAATATAACTGAAACATTTAAAAGGACCAAAGCATAAGAAATACCACACACACAGAATCAGACTGCAAACACCTATTGTAATTATGCTTTTCAAAAACAAGCTCAACCAATCTTCGTATGGCTTTTAGAAAGTTAAACCCAATATTTAGAAGCATTCCACATTTCATGTAACAGGCCAGTTCCATTGCATAAGGCTGTTTATTTACAAGCTCAGCAGGAAAAAAAAATCTGGTAATGGGAAGTTCTGCTAATTTGATAGTTTAAACTCCTTTCTCTCATCCTGAGGTGGAAGCTGCGTAATCAATTAGAATTCTGCAAGATCCTTTAAAAGGAACAAAATTATCAGTAAGCAATTTCTGAAAGCAATCTTGTTTTTCAGAACTGGAGGGGCAGATTTTGCAAAGAAAGTAAATTAGCCTTCAATAGACATCACAGTCAATTGTTAGGTAAATATTTAAAATATTAATCTCTCAGCAACTAAAACTAGCTGCCAGTGAGCAACATTCACCTTTCAACTTAGCCGCACAACTAGCTAAAACACGTAACAAAACGCAGTTGAAAATAAGAGGAATTTCTACCTCCTCCCCATATTTTTACATTATAGGACGGGGGCAAAAAAATTCTACAGTTGAAACCCTGTCTACTAGTCTCTCCTCTTCTCCCCATTCTCAAGTGACAAACATTTCAGAAGTGGAATGGCAGCAGTCTTGCTTTGAATGAGGTTTCTAGCATAATTCTAGATATATGCAAACAGGGCCCATATGCAGCAGAAACTCAGTTAGACATAAAATACCTAGCAAGAAAACAGGCAGCGTTCAAATAGTCTCTGGGTTCTACGTTAAATAGAAGAAAGATTCATCACAGTAACAAAACCAGACTTGTCCAAATTGAAATTTTTTTACCTTCAGTTGATCTCCAACAGTGGACAGTTCTGAACTGCTCTTAATTATACTCAGTCTTTAGTACTAGGGCTTTTATAAAATGCTACATGGTATCTGCATGAGAAGATCTGCGTTCTTAAAATCCAATCAAAATAAAAACCTATAGAACAGAACCCAAAGTGCTGGCATACAATCAGACATATATAACTGTGACTTAGCAACAAAAGTCAAATTATGAAACATAAATCTCAGTTAGCAAACTGGTTGCCCCTAGCACAAAGGAGCTAGAGCCACTGGAGCAGAAAACAGCTCTTAAAGAAAACATAGCAACTACTGAATCAGTAAGACTGCTGCATAAGACATGAACTGAATATGAAGTCATTAAATATTTAGTCTAAACCAGAATCAACTTTTGAGTTGTATATTACCTATTATCTTGTTCCAAAAGGTTCTACTTTTCCCCCTCCACCCTCCAAAATATAAGCCAAAATAAACTAATTCAGCTAAGCAGCCTAACACAATGGGTTTTCTGAGCAAAAGATTTCAACAGACAAGTCCTTGCCTGGAGTTGTAGACAGGTATAACGAATCTACCACAATGATCTATTATAAGGAAACTGTAATTTTGTGTATGAATAAACAAGCTACTCTACTCGGCCGTGTGAACCTGAGAGGTTCAATGTTCTGGCAGAGATTCTATTTATTTATTAAAAGAAAAAGGCATGTGCTAATGAGTATGATTACAACTCTGCTTATCAATCTCTGTCAAAAGCAAGACCATTTTCCTTGGGTGACTGCCATATTTATTTCCCTCCACACACATTTTTTAATAAAGAATGAGGTTCTTGTATGGTGTCCCTTAAGAGCTGTCAAATATGGCAACAGAACAGCAGACTCATGTACATTTATAGCACGATCTCATAAATCTCCTTGGCTAAGTTTATCTTCTATAAGCAAGACACAGATCAGCTTACATTACAAGAAAGTTCAAATCCAAAGCCTAAATGCCTCGCACAATATAATACACGGCTTTAAGAGTATAATATTTGAACAGGTTCACTACTTCATTAATTAGAGAATATATACAGGGAGAAGAAAAAACCCCAAGAAACAACCTGCTCCCTGTAACTCAAAGGTGTTTGCATAGTGATAATGTAAAGATAACTGCCTTGGCCTATGACATATCTGAACTCTCAATATTAAATGCTGCTTTATTGAGAAAAGAGTCAGTGACCCTTAGCTTCCACCTGGAGACTCTCTCATCAAAGATTTTCATTTAAAGTAACCATTCTTACCAAAGAAGAATTTGCTTCTCAATGTACAGTCTTTAGATCATCAATGTACACCTTTACAACATCCTGTCACCACTTTGTGCACTTACAAGGGGTTAATCACTAAATGGAAGGATAGTTCAAGCAGAGATCAAAAAGCCAGGACTGCTGGGCTTCTGTCTCCCACTTGGCACACTATTTTCTCCATGGCCTTCAGTAAACACAATCTCACTGTGAAGGTGTATGCACATACAAAAGTCAAGATATACTATGCTTTACCACCCTACAGTGGTAATTGCAAGTTTAGTGTTGAGAAAAACACATAAAATTTTCAGAGAAAAGACAGTAAGCCGTTGATTTAAAATACTTTCAAAACAAAAGAAGAAACTCACTGATGAATCTCAGTTGTTCACAGATCACAAATTATTTACAATTAAGTTTCTATATTTTGGCAGACAGTTTCCTCTCATTTCTAGCAGCAAAATTACTTCAGTATTTCCATTTCTTACTAAATATTTCCTGAGCACTCCAGGAAATAAGCAGATCGGGCTTATATAGACAAATGCATTAGTATTAAAGACTGGACTAAGACTACTTCCTAATTTCCCTTAGAACATGGGAGAAAAACCCAACCAACAAACAATAAATGAAACAACACACATAGTAGCAACAAGTTTCCTTCATTAACAAAGGAAAAATTATTCATATATACAGCTGGAGGGGAGATATTAAAAATGTCCTATGTAAGCCACTTCTCAGGAGCCTACTTTATATAAACCATTATTACTAGTGATGCAGAGTACTTACTCCACAAATATGGCAATCCTTATTTTACAAAAATGTGGGCATCAGATAATTCTAAGGATCAAATTTAATGCATGTGTAGCTGGGATTTACAAGTGCGTCATTTTGTAATTTCTCTTTGAAGATGAGTCTTACCCATCTTAAGTTGCCAAGTTTCGTGTATTTCACATCTTGTGAACTCAGTTTGGTTGGTTAAAAAAAAAAAAGAATGAAGTAATGCTCTGTGCACTCAAAAGGATTAAAATTTGGCATGACTAAAGTGAACAGCAGCTAACAATCTTCTAAAGCATTTCACACTGGAAAGTTCATCTGACCTTATAAAAATGTATTTGGATGCAAAATCCATTGCTATGAGGCCCATAGAGAAGTAGAATCCTTCAACACATAACAGCATAGTTGCCTGCAACTTTAAAAAAAAAAAAATCTAACGTACATGAGTGCTTTGCATAAATAAGCTCAATATATTGCAGAAGACAAGCAGTAACACAGCTCCAGAAAGTGATCAACATCAGTAAAAGATAAACATACAAAGAAGTCACATCTTAATTGATCTCTACTCCTTTCAATTTCTAAGGAGTCAAAGCCTCACAATTCTCAGAGCATCAGCAACAAAGACATTATAACCGCCATAATGTGTGCAGAAAATTTTTTCCAAACTATGCAGTATAATTCTTTATATATGACAATTACACTTGAACCAAGAGGCACTTCAAATCAAGCTAAAACAAAACTCACATCAGTTCCTAGAATTCAGAATTCCTTAGGTGACAACACGAGAAAAAGAGCTGAGAACTCATTTTGAAATCTATGCCCTGCACATCCTCTGAATTATTTTTAACATATAAAATATGTATCTTGGCCATAAAGAAGTCATGGTCAGGATGACAGCTGTTCACTAAGCACAGTATAAAACAGGGCTAACAACTCTCAAGAAGCATGTGGTGCACAAAATAGCAGAAGGAATAGTAATGCTCCACTCAGTGCTAGACATGACAATGTCTACTATGTAAATAACAGCTGCTTGGAAACAGGAGCATAACCCTGTAACAAAGGAAGACAAGAGAAAAAGACAGCTAAGCCAAGTGGTAGAACCTCAGCAATCCTCTTGTCACTCATGGAGAATTGCTGCTGGTCAGTAGACACACCACAGCTGAGGCCGCAGCCCTGCAAATGCTAACCAAGCAAGTACTTCCTATTTTTAAGAAAAGGCAAGAATCTTAAAAAAAAACCCCAACAAAATACCACCAAAGAAACAATAGGAAAAAAAAAATTACAAAAAATCCCTCACAGTTGGTTTTGTCAACACCGAAGTTTCAGAGAATCACAGAACATGGAGGAGTTGGAAGGGACCCACAAGAATCATTGAAGTCCAGATACCTAGCCCTGCACAGAACCATCCCCAAGAGTCACACCATGTGCCTGAGAGCATTGTCCAAACACTTCCTGAGCTCTATCAGGTTTGGTGCTGTGACCACTGCCCTGGGGAGCTGCTCCAGTGCTCAACACCCTCCGGGTGAAGAACCTTTACCTAAAATCCAGCATAAACCTCGCCTGACAACTTCAGGCCATTCCCTCTGTCCTGTCACTGTTACCACAGAGCAGAGATCAGCGTCTGTCCTCCTCTTCCCTTCATGAAAAAGTTGTAACTGCAGTGAGGTCTCCCCTCAGTCTCCTCCACGCTGAACAGACCAAGTGACCTCAGCTGCTCCTCACATGGCTTCTCCTCAAGGCCCTTCACCACCTTTGCTGCTCTCGGTCGTACACTTTCTAATAGATTAGTATTTCTCTCATATTGTCGTGCCCAATCGGCACACGGGACTCATTTAAGGACTTTTGATATCACAGGTAAGCAGCACTTTACTTGGGGAGAATCTCAAGTAATGTTTTCCAGCACTCTAAATCAAGATGGGGGAAGAAAAAAAAATGCAAAGAGATCGGAAAGTACTTTTTGACAGTCATGTTGTGAAAAACCAAAGCAGGAAAATGTGAATGATCAACACTCAAAAGGAAATACTAACATCATACTGACAACAACTTCTTTCAGCACATTTTTAGCTGCTGATTGAGTTTTTAAAAATATTCAAGAAAGCCATTATTTCTGTCAATAAACAAGCTATTATTTTAAAGAATTTATAGTCACTGTACTGACTATGAAAACCCATCAACCATACAAGTCTCCTGACTGTCTATGCTTTAGCCATGTTACACAAAAATTTTTTTTAAATCCTTCTGGCTAAAATCATCTTAAGCCTCCTTCTATTACCTCTAAGAAAAGAAAATTATATGTACTCTAGAAGAACTTACCTAAAATAACTTTAAGCATATCCAAAGAGAAGGCATTTTTACATAAAATAACTTTTTATTATCATGTTTTGTAGAGCAAATGTCTTTGAAATAGAAAGCAATTAGTATTTTCACAAGAGACAACATATACCAAGAAATGTACTTTGATTTCCTCTGTTGAGATCCACTACATTGCTCAATAGTGGGCAATATGCAAAAAATCATAATTAAGTCTATTACAAACATGGAACGCTACAAACATTTAGCAGTCTGATCACAAGACTTTACTTTCAAGATTATTTACTATATTTATATAATAAAGCAGTAGGGTTTCATTCAATTGCAAATATATTCCCACATGCTCAACTGAACCATGGATCTTTACAAAGTTCTTCCATAGTATTATTGCAGTTGTGTAACAGTTATATGTCTGAAGTATACAATAAAGACTCAGATGGGACTATTATGTACCCCACAACACACTTTTAAAGCCTTCCACAAAATGAGCTGACATTTTCATTTTAAAAGAAATCAGGATGCATTTAAGCCAATCTTTTTGACCACTGGGTGCCACTCTTGTTCTGTGTACAATAAACTGCCTGACACTAACTCAGTCTTCTCAGGCTTTTTGGTTTTTTCCTCAGCTATAAAAACTCTGATTTTTCTAAATTGAGAGAAAAAGATGGAAGAATTTTTACACAAGTTTTTATTAAACACTTCTTTTCAAAACAATTTATTATTGCTTCTAGCCCCAAGAATGCAATTCTGAAAGAAGTCTATTGCAGACAGACCCTTATGATATATGAAGGATTTCTTTTATGGTGAGGTTAATAGAACAACCCATCTATGTTATGTCTAAATCACCACATGCAATGGAATAGATATCTACTGGAACTGCATGGCTCCGTATGGATATTGCTGCTAACAGCTTCGCATTGAGTTTGCAACACTGCAAGACTAAAGCCTTCAGTAAGTTTGTCAGGCTTGCTCTGTCTGCGCTTTTCCTGACCTGCTTGCAGTCTTTTTTTTCAACTTGCTGCTGGTTTAACAGCAATTTTTCTAACTGACCAGGCATCTGTTAACTTTTGTTGATCTTTGTACAGTACAACTATGGTTTTACATGTACAGCAGTAACAATAACTTATTCTATGATACTATGACTAACACCACGATGCAAAATACACAAATACAGGCCTGATATAATAGATATCTCGAGAAGGGGAAATGCAGGATGTGGCAGATAAAAGCACAGCCATGAGATGACATCCTTAGATCAGACTGCTAATATTTCAATGATAGTAACAATGAACTGTCTAAATATTTAAGGTGAGTTTCATCCTTCTTCATAAATTTTCAAGTGTAACACTATCCTGTGCACTTTATTTGCTAACTCAAATAATCCCATATCAAACATCATTGCAGGCATATGTATATTACAGATCTACGATTTAATATTAGTCCTTACATTTCATAAATCAGAACCTGAGGTACAGACTAATAAGAGTTCATAGAAATTATTATAACTTATGATGGAAATATATACTCATCAGTTCAGCTGAGAAAATAGCAAGCTCAGAAAAAAGCTGTGAACTTCATAATGCCATTATCCATTCCCACCAACCTTTAAATTGGTACAGGAATCATTATACAGTGATCCCAGTATACTGCAATCACAGCATCAAGTAACAGACCAAAGAATTCTCTGAAATCATGTAAGAAGTGTGACTGATCAGAGATGCATTAAATTACTTACCACTTCCAAGTTACCATCCTGAAGATGATATCATTATGTCTCCTATCCTTACTAAACAAATACTAAAATAGTGACTATCATATAATTTCTTTAATTTCTACTTCAAACAACACAACTAAAAACCACTTTTCCACTATTGTGTTTTACTTCAACAGATGTCCTTTCCCTGTTATTTCACTGGTCTGCTCTACCAACTGTTTTGATAACAAAGTAAAATGCCCTAAGTATTCGCAGCCTATGCATGGCACTACTAGAGCCAAAAAATACCTGTATTCAGGTCTTGTAGGATGATCATCCCTTGCCCATCTGTATCCGGATTCATCCTGCAAAACATACATGCAAAACAACTGTGTGACGTGTTTCTCAACATCAGATGTCAGGTACAGTTAGTTACCAAATGGTACTTAAGTACTACAAAACCAAAACCTCCAATGAGTTAAAAAAAAATGTAATACTCACAGCAAATATCTTCTCAATTTATTCACTGTACCCCATTATTCTTATTTTCTTCTTCTGTCAATGTTGAAAGAGCAACTTTGCAATGCCATACAAAACACAAAAACTACAAAAGTTTCCAAACCATATACATATGCTCTGACTTAAAGAAGAATTTCCTCTTTGCAATATAAATTACCATCAACATCTTGACATTACAGAATTTCAAACAGCTGGGTTGCAGAGGACAACAATGATTACAATAATTATCAATTATTCAAGCATTAATTGGAAAATAAACATCATAGACATGTGAGAAGAATCACCTTACGTACACCTCGGTGCGGAGGGCCACTTCTTCGGTCATGGGCAAAACTACGACCCTCGTCATAGTCTCTGTACTCAGCGTGACCATAATCATCATAGCGACTGTAATTCCCATCCCCAGGTCTCTCAAGCAGAGGTGGTTTCTTGGGCACAATGTTTACTATTCTATGGTAATCACTCTAAACCACAAAATAAACAAAATAATATTGTTTTTAACAGCTGAAAATCTGTAATGAATAAACAAAAGTAAAACCAAGTTATTGCTAAATACGGGACTTAAAAAAAGAAATTGTACAGGGAAACAGCAAACATTAAAAACCATGCCAGTAAGACGGTGGAATAACTTACTAAATCTAACTGGACACCACTCATATTCAATCCTTAGGCATTACAAGTTTAATTATAGAGGGAAAACATTCAAAGTGGTTTAAACATCTTTTGAAAGTTTATAGCAGTAGCATTAGCTACTAAATTAGCACTTGCTAGGCTGTTGGTTTCAAAGAATGGGAAAAGAAAAGAACTTGGGGTATACTAGGAACTTACACAGGTACATAAATTCAGCCCATATGGTACAAGTCATTGTATAAAGGTACAGTATAATGCTATAATGGTTACTATATACTTACATCACCATGAATCCTTGGAGGGAGACGCTCTCTTGGAACTCTTTCATAGTCGTATCGCCCTTCAGACCACATTTCATCTCTTCGATATGCCACTAAAGACAACAAAAATACAATTAGTGAAAAGCAGGCTCATTATGAATAGACAAAAGGATAGTGAGCAGAAAAATAAAGGTTCCCCGACTTCTCCCAAAATAATATATTATGTGCAAGCCCTGTACATACACTTTTTTTTAATTAGCCCTTTAAAATAACTCTTTCTAGTTATAGAAAGTAATTCATGTACTTGGAGCCAAAATAACATTATGGGCAAGAAAAATTAAACAATTGGAAATTAGTGCAGTATAATTAGTAAAATTACAGGACTTAGAGATACTATAAACAGCTCTATAGAAATATATGCATATTGCAAATACTTGATGTACATATAAATGCATATACACATACCTTACAGTAGCTTTGATACTGCTCTGCTAAAAACACTGGAACTTTAAAAAAAGTAGTTCAATGCCTATTTATTAGATTAAGTAATTTCTACTTTTTAATATAACTTTGAACTATTTCACCAACTCAGCCATCTGGAAAGAGATCAAAATGCAGCACATCATTTCTTAGTACAAAGCCCTGCATTTGGATTACATGAATAGAACACATTTTTCACATGGAGATACTTCTGTTTTAAATTAGGAGCCAGCAGAACAAAAAAAAAAAATACTCTTTCCAGAGGAAGGTGACTTTCAAAATCAAAATTAGCCATTAAACAGGTGGAAATAAACCATCAACCTAAGAGATTCTAGTCATGCTATGCTAGACAACAGACAAGTTCAAACCTTTCTGTTGATTATAAAGGTGACAAATTATCTACTATACAACATTGAAAGTAGATAGACAATTGCTAGAATCATACTCTTCAAACTTTCCTTCATAATAGTAGCTCTAGCTGTTAAAAACAGTCAATAAGGAAAAGTAACAGCAGGTCACATTCAGAAGGAGAAATATATAATGTTACCTACTTGCAGAAAGTAAAAACTCCTTACTGGAAATAGACGTATGAGGCTATATAAAAATATTGATTAATACAGATGCTAAGAATCAACATGACAAAAGAGTTTATTAGCTGTAAACAGAAGTAGCATTAAGTTAGATACACACTTCAACAAAAAACAACAAACACTCACATACTTACTTTTCTGTCAGCTTTAGCAACTCTGCTTGCGAAGATCCATTCACTTACCTACAAAAAAAAGAAACTGAGGTTAGCAAAAAATGCATATATATTCATCATAAATAGATTTTCCTCTGGTAAGTAAAACAGACAGGTAAAATATAAATGTTTTAACCACCTGTACCCTGTGATCTGTCTTTGTAAAGAAAAATAAGACTCAGTTGCATGCAATGAGAGGCTAATGAGAAGCTTGATTTAACAAAGGCTTTTCTTTTGGTAAAAGACAGCAAATCCTGACAAAGAAGCTCTTTCCTCAACTGTAAGATGCATCTATGTTCAGAGATTTTGACCCTAGCATTGGTTCAAATGAACCAGAGTATCTTCTTAAAATATGGTTCCATTTTATAACAGACTTGACCTTAGGTTTGTTCTACAACCAAGACACAGAACTTAGTCTGATGTAGCTAAAGGTTATAAATCAAAAGCTGACTAAACCAACCAGCTGATCCTGGTTTTGGAAAGGAGAAAAGCGAGAGGATCCACTGTCCCTGCCCTCTCCGGCAAGCTCCATATAAGAGTTACTAAATCTGAAACCATTGCTCATATTGCTGCAATGGATGGTCAGGTGCACCTTCCTGGCACTTTCACAGTAACCGCTTCAACTCTTCTTTATTCTGTACTTCACTGACTTTTGCTAAAGCCTTAAAAATGCACACCAGGGTTACATGTGCACGAACAGCTCCTAGCCCGTGCCCTCCTTCCGACATTAGCAGGAGTGCTCTATCTGCTCTTATGCTGTCCCCGCAGTCCTCTTTCCTTTCTGACCAGAACAGTACTTGAACACCCCTGTGTTTTTATGTACTGGGAGGGACAGAATTAGCTAAGGCAAGACAAAATCATTACACTAAAAAGGCATCACGTGCTTTGTCCTGAAACACTTCACCCCAGTCCCTCATGCCCAGCCTCTGCCCCAGGGTGGATCATTCCTTGTGTCCATACTTGCTCACAGCTGGGAAGCACCTGAGCAGCCCAAAGCACCCACTCCCACCGCTGCTCATCCACAGCCCATCCACCTCTGACACGCACACAGACTGAGCTGCTTAATGCCAACCCTCGGTTTTTCAGG
Source organism: Origma solitaria (assembly GCA_013397895.1). NCBI lineage: Eukaryota > Metazoa > Chordata > Aves > Passeriformes > Acanthizidae > Origma > Origma solitaria. The sequence goes on along the minus strand of VZRL01003795.1, from coordinate 272,552 downwards.
GCAACAGCAAATACTAGAAGCTGAATTCAGATAAGGTTTTCAAATGGGCTGCTTTTCTTTTTTTTTCCATTTTGACAAATACAGTAGCACTCCTGCCCTGCTGCCTGCAGAAGTTACTGAAACTGTAAAGTGAACACAATGTTCAAAAAGCAACAGCGCTCAGGTAAGTGCTACTGAAGCTGAGTGCAAACTTACACCTCATGCTGCTCTCAATCAAACTACCTCCAACATCCCAACACACATTACTGGCAGCAGGCACCAATGCTCACATACACATCCCATTACATTATCAGACAGCAAGGCTGATAAAAACACACCCTTTTTTATCACTGTTGGACCTCAGTGAAATGAGAAAAACACTCCCTTTTTTATCACTGTTGGACCTCAGTGAAAAGAGCAAGAATTAACACCAGTATTTTGACAAAAACACAAGCCGGAAAAAAAGTAAAGATACACTATCACAAAAGTCAACAGATTGACAAAAAAAATACACCAGACAACAAGCAACTACGCAGGTGGAAGAAAAATCTCATTTGCATTTAGAGGAATGAAATTAAGAAAGTTAATCAGGCAGAATCAACCATCAAGTTGCTTAAAATGCTAGCAAGGTAAACAAGTAGGGGAAGAACACCAATTTTATACAGAAGACAAAAGAAACAAATCTTAGCTGAGACGAATAAGATAAAATAAGGATGTATTTGAAAATACCAAAAGAAAAACAGATGTTTAAAGGGAGGAAAATGCATTTCCCAGCATCCTGAGCACCTTTTATCAGTTTCTACAGAAAAAGAAAACAACCCATTTCTTGAATTATGTGACCTAACACAGCTTTAACAACAACCGTGGTGAGTCTAAACTCTTAGGATCAGTATCAGAAGAGTCCATTAATAAAGACTCAAGACTTCAAACCTCAAGTTTATTATGCTATATTTGGAATCATCTGTTCTCCCAGTAGGTACAAAGTTGTTGTAAAACAAAGAATGAAAAAATCTGGTTTTGTATCATGCCTAACAACATTATCATTCATATCGATTGACTATTTTCTATTAGCATATACAGCAAAAGTAGCTATTTCTTTAATATAATGATATATAATCACTTGCTATATTAATTTCAACAATCTCTTCCTACTTTTGATCAGAGGTGACTATTTTATCTAAAGCCAAGTCTTTGTTCTCTCAAATAAACACATTCTGTAAGCGCAGAAGCCATTCTATGAACACGACACAAGCTGCTCTACTGTGGCCAGCCACCAACAATGGCTTTACTCCAATTACCACAGCACTGTGTTGTGCTCTATGCTAATATAACTGGTGTAATATTGCAAAGGTTTATTCATCAAGCACACTACATAGGTCACTTCAGATTTTTTGCACCACTGGGCTTTCTTTATCTAACAATCAATCATTAATTTTTTATTCTTTTCTGCTTTCTAAAGAACGTGTTAAAAATTCCTGATGTATTTGCAAAAGCACTCCAGTATTTTGAAACATTTTGTACACAATTCTCGTCTGCTGACACTTGCTTGAGACACCAATTTTCATCAAGGCTAGAAGTATCTACTTCTCCAGGATTCTTAATTTTCTAGTGTGTGCTATCATTTTTCTGCAGAATCTACATTTTTGTCTTCAAAACATATGGCTTCCTAATCCAGATGGCTACATCTTGCCATATGTGAACAAAGTATAAAAACAATGCTGGGCTGCAAATGCAGAGATAGGCAGCTAAAGTGCCTCCTATACCACTGGGATATATCTGGTTTTATAATATTACTTTGACAAACAGCAGAGACTGACAAATGTGAGCCAATTCTGTCTCTCCTCTACTTGGGAAAGCTCTCAAAAAAAGGCCAAACACTTTTCTACCAGTAAGATCTAGGAGAGATGTAACTTATTAGCAATATCACTATAAAACTTGCAATGATTCCTGCTGTGAGAACATAAAGACCGACAGAAAACATTGTTTTATCTTCCAACAATTAGACTCTGTATTTGGTAATGTGTCAAAGATATCCTGGTACCTCTTCCCTAGACAGGAGGCAAGACATGTCTTGTTCAGGGGAGAAAGTAACTTTCTCATCTTCCCCTCATACCTGGGACAGGTAGAACACATTAAACAGGCACAGTCCTACTGGTAAAATGAAAAAACAGAGGCATAGGAGCAGAGGAGAAATATCCAACACATCAGGAAATAAAATAATGTGAGAGAGGCACTAATGAAAAACAGAGATTTAAAGACAATCCGTCTCTGCCTAATAGCAAATATTAGGCTGTAAGGTTTTCAAAAGCAATTAGAATTATGACTGCAACAAATCAAGCAATATTCACCTAGATAACAAACAACCTGAGGGAAGAGGCTATCTTCTAATCCTTCTCAACCCATTCACAATGATTTTGACTTAAAAAAGGGTGGGGGGAACACATTATTTTAAAAAATCACTGACCAAAAAGTCAAATTAACTGCCACCTCAAAAGAAAAAATAACACAAGCATGTGTGAACTGAATAAAGTGACTAATAGCAGCGGAATTCCAACGAGGATTTACAATCCCACCAATTCCACTTTTTCACCACATCATTCTAATACACCACTGGGACAAGAGAATTGGAAGCAATGCATTGGGGATTATATTAATAGAATGACTGATGCATTAGAACTTATCTTTGCTTGACCATCTGCAGTTACCAACCTGTCCATCATCAGTGCCAGTGCTATGAAAAGCATATTCTGCCAGGCTGTGATGTGGCTGCTATGCCAGCAACATCACTGCAAACAATTGCATGGATGACCAGTGCTCCCGTGGCTTTCCATCCTGCAGCACAAACACTTGGACAGACAACAAAACATGGCACCTCTCCACGCTGCTGCCAGAACAGGTCAAAACCACAATGCTCTCAAAAATTACTCTTGAAAGCACAACCAACCCATAGCACTTCACCCAGGGCAAATCCCTGTATCAAACTGTCCTCACTGGTTGTGTGCACTTCCACATCTTTTTGTGTATTTCTGACTCTCTTTCTTCCCTTAAAGTCACAGATACCCAAGATAAAGAATTCATACACTATCCTTGAAAACTCTAATGGATGGGAAAGAACCCACTTAAGGAGTATGAGTGAGAATAAAGAACCATGAAGAGTAGACTCGAGATGCTTAAATACTAATAAGGACTTTAAATATTACAGCATACCCTTTTGTTAAATTAATCACAAAGATTTATTCTAGTACTTATTAGGAAATGAGCTGACACACTCATGTCTTGTTTATCTCCCTAGAAACAATAAGGATTCTGATCCTGCACCAACATACCACCAGACACGCCAATGAAAGTGCTTACAATAGGATTTTTACAGCCTCCAAACATTCGTTAGAGATTATTAATGTTTAAAATAACTCAGATGATGTACAGGTAGGAAGATCCTTCCCTTCAGAACAAATACACAAATTAATCCGAGAATCACAGTCTTCTGTCACACATAGGTTTCAGAGAGGATCAGATGGTACGGTTTACAAGCCATGCCGGGTGCTGACCCGGCAGCCGCCCGCCCTGCCCAGCGCTGCCGTGCCACCCGTTCCATTGACCGCAGC
>VZRL01003795.1:227090-268574 GCA_013397895.1 Origma solitaria | reverse complement strand
CGTCGGCGGAAGCGCGCCAGGCCGGGGCGGCGGCGCGGGAGCGGAGCCTGTGTCCCGGGCTGCCCCGTCCCGCGGGGCCGTGCCTGCCATCTCCCGGGCCGCGTCGCACGATGGGCTCCCGCGCGGGCTGAGCCCCGCCGAGACGGGTACGCCGGGGCGGGGCAGCGCGGGTGTCGGGAGCGCTGCTTTGCGGGGCCTTCGCGTCGGGCCTTCGCGGAATAGCAAGGGACTATAGGCAGCTGGCCGGGGCCGCGCTGTGGTGAAGGAGCCATTGGGTGATGTTATGGCCAAAAGTGTTACTACAGCGTGTAGAAGTTCCTGAGCAGTCTGGTTCTGTCGCTTTAGTGTTGCTTTGCACACACAGAGTTCTCAAATAGAATCGTATGTCTCGTGGTTTGAGGACGAAGGGTCGTCACGAAGTGTGTGACTCAGATCTGCCCCTCCTGGGTGAAGTTCTGGGTGAGACCAGATGCGATTGAACTAAGCAGCTCTCCTCCAATCTTGGCTGTGCTGGGAAACCCTTTTAAAAAAAGCTGTTGAAAAAGCTTTTATACTCTTTCCCTTTGGAGCGTGGGAGAAATGATACCGTAGAAATTATGAACTTCTGAGGGCCCTGGGTCTCTCCAAGTCGAGGTGAAAGCAGACAGCCCTGGCCCTGGCTTCCTTACTTCTGTAGGTATTGTACATTTGTTGTCGAGTGAAGCGCATACTGTTGTATCATCTTAGTTCACAATAAAGTCTCAGCGAATGCTGTGAACGCAGGGCCCCACAAGCCAGGCAACACCAGGTGCAGATAGTACTGGGGATGAAAATGGAATCATATGATATCTGTCTGGAACAAAATTCTACCAGTTTTGGCCAAGGTTGATGGGACATCTATACTTAATCTGGAAAAGGAACATCTATAAATTATATGTGTTTGATAAATAGTCCTAGCTGATGGTCTGGTTGCCCAGTCTTACTGTCCCTAAGCTTTTGTAGTTAGATCAGGACATAAAAGTGGTTTGATTCGAACCACGGATCCTTTTTATGTTCCTCTTTGGCTTGAGCAAATTGTATTCTTTCTTTGTTAATAGCACAAACTTTATTTACCAAATTCTGATCCCGTTTAATATTTGTTTTGCACTATTTAAGTGACTATGAGCTGAAACAGATTAGCAAGCTCTTATGTCTTGTACGATGCCCCTTGTGCAGGGCAGAATTGTAACAAGTGGTTAATACCCTTCTCAGGGACCAAGGAAAACAAGAATTTGGCTTTGTCCTTTATCACAGATGCTTGATTATAAGCCTGAGCCAAGCTCCTGTTGATTTGGGTCTAAACTCTGTTGACATTATTAAATCAGGAATAAAATACTGTGTTTTAAGGATCAAGATAAAAAAATTCAAATTAATTGGCCTGAGGGGGAGTGTCTTGAGAAACTTGCTCACAAATGATTTATGCATACTTCAGCTGATTAAATCATAAATCTGACCTTGCTGTCCTGCACTTAAAAACAAACATTCAAGTTTGTGCTTTTAAGTTGAAAAACCAATGTTAAGTCATGAAAGTTTCAGTAAATTTAAGCTTCACTTGATGGTTCAGAGGCATCTGAACTCTTTTGGTGGTGTCTTTACGTGTTCTGGGATAGAGTAGAAAAACCAATTACTGAAATTAATCATTGTCTTTTTGTGATATCCCCAACAACAGTGACAGATGCTGCATTAAGTATATTGGATTCAAGCAAAACATATTCATATACCTGATATATTTTTCAGGAGACTTAATCATTGCTGACAGATGGCTCTTGTCAAAAAAGGGCTTCTTTTAATTTGAGTTGTTAGAAAATACAGAAAAGATTGAATTCAAGAAGTCATTGTAATGACACATAACTCTATTGTCAAAGTTAATGTGTGAAAATTATAAAAGAAGAAGGCATTAATATTACAGAGAGGCTATTATATTAATGGGAATTGTGCTCAGTTCTATGGAAATATTATACAGGCTTTTAGCCAATGCTTTAAAATTAACTAACCAGGTAATACCTTGAAGATCAAGAAAGACTCATAAAAGCATCCAGCATAAAATAGAAATGTTTTGATTTATTAGAAAGCTCTAGCAGGATATAGAAGCCAGGCTGTACAAGACTTTCAGGGGAGTCTCCTGCAGCAAGAAGAAAGCTCAGATGTTGTTTTTTAGTTGGTTTGGGGGTTTTTTTGTAAAGGAAGGGGATATTTACTTTTTTTCTTGTTGGCTGAGCACAGAGGCTGGTAATCAAGGAGAAAGAATGTTACGGAAACATTAAACTTACATTGGACAGTTCTATGAAATTAGAAAATTCCTGAAGCAGACCAACTCTCAACCTTATATGAGCCTCCAGATGGCATGTCTTGTCTAGAGAGTTAGCTTAAAGCTGGAACTGGCTTTTTTACTCCTCCCACTAGAAAACACTAGATAATAAACGGTGATAATCATATAGTTAGTGTACTCCCTCTTCTATTAAAGTTGTATCTGTACAGTGAGTCAGACTTTAAAAGTGATAAATGCTTGCACAACAGTCCTAAACAATACAAATTGCTAAGCATCTTTGGGCAGTTGAAGCAGCAAAACTGTTAAGCTTAAATTTGTCCGGGGGAGTAGAAGCAATGTTCAACCTCAGCAGTCTGGCAGCCAATGCTCCAGGGTACAACTCCTTCAGCTTCTTCAGGAAAAAGCAGCTGAAAATGGTGGTTCTATAGGCTGCATTCATTAATAATTTCCTAACAACTGAGCTATTAGGCCAGTAGTAATCTCCACATGATGTATCATCTTCTCTGTGGAGGTTTGCACCGTGGCATTGCGGAATGTTCAGGCTGACTGCTCTCCAGGTGTGCTGTTCTCCTTGGTGCTGCCCATTAAAATGGGGGCTGCTTGGTCTGCTGTTACAAGGTGCTCCAGCTTCTCTAGCCTTTTAGGCAGAGTGAAATTGCTGTCTTCAGGCCCTTGAGGTTCACCTCCACTGTTTTCTCCTCCACTGCTGCAATATATTAGCACTGGCAATATTCCGTAGTGGAGCGTTGAGATCGCTCTTCCTGAATCCTTCTATCCACTGTACATCTGGATAACTGCACTTCAGATCATCTATTCACATGGCATGTTGCCAAGTCAGCCTGGTTAGGCTTGTCAAGGATACTAATGCCAAGCAGAAAGGAATTTGGGATAATGAATCCAGTCTGCATAACACCAGATGCAATGTGTGGCCTTTATTGCAAATTTATTCTGTTTTCATTTGTGTTGCCATTTTTGCTCATGCCAAAAAACAATCTCTGAACATGGAAAACCTCAAAATTCAATCACTTGGAAACTGCCATTCAAATGAATTGTGATACAGTAAGCATGTCAGGAAAGAGAAGCAAAGCACTTGGATAATCAGTGTCTACTGAGAATATCAGGCCTTCAGATAACTGAATCATGAAATGCCAGAAAGTATCAGCCGGATTAGAGTGTGATATTAGTTACTTTGTTGGCACTTGGCCGAGCAATCTGTTCAGACTGGATACCCAAGAAGTCCCCTAAGAAACTGTAATATGGCATATGCTCATTTTAATACTTAGGTTTTTTATCCCTTCATCAGCTTTTGTCTGCATTTTTAAAATTCATTGGTCTTGCTGAATAAATGCCTTGATCCTCAGTTGGGAGTTGGCTAGAGGTGCCAGGAAGCAGTAACAAGGCCGTAGGAAAATGGACAAGAAGGTAGAAATTGTACTACGTAGGGTATAGGTTTGCTGTACTATTTGGTGTGGCCTTTCATAAGAGCTATGCCTTGGTCTTAGATTTTGCTCACTTAGCTCTTGATCTGAACCATGACTACAGAATGGATCAAAGAGAGTGTTTAGCACACCCCACTTAAAATTTTGGGAAATGTCCACATGTGAAGAAGAACATTGGCACTTCATTCTCAAGTTAGTTCAGTTACTCTTCACCTAGTATTAGATGATGTGTATGTGGTTATAACAGTATTTTTAATTGATTCATTGTTTCCAGACATATTTAGTTTCAAGGGCATACAAAAGATTGGAAATTAAAACGGAAAGATTGGAATTTTCCCTGCTTTCTGCCAGGAGAGAGCTGCTTGATCAGGGGGAGGAAGGAGAGTGCTTCTAGGGGAGATGCTGTTTTATGGTCAGCTCTGGACACAGGCTCTGGACTCCTTCTAGAGGAGCGTAGAAACCTGAACAATAGTTAAGAGAGGGGTGCTGTTTTAGCATTGTACTACATTGACTTTAAAATGTATTTATCTCCCTCCCTGCAATAATTAGGGCTCTGATTTAGGGAAGCTTTTTTTTTCCCTTAACCAATTGTATTTTATTCTGTGTTGAATGCAGCTGAACTGATACTTGTGTCAAGAATCAGATTATGCAGGTACTGGTACAAAGATCAGTAATTTCACATGTTGGTCATAATGTTTAATAAATGGACATTACTTGTTTCTTTTGGACCTCAACCTTTCTTACTACACAGATCAGCAGAGGATTTTTGTAAGTACACTAACTTGTCTCTTTTTTCATGACTACAAATCAACTCACATAGAACAAAAATATGTTTGGATCCAGGAGAGGAGGAATGAATGTATGTCTTCTGTAGTCCATGAAGGCAAACATTAATTCTTATGTAAAATGATGCAAGGGAGATGAAAGGGAAATGAAAGCTCCTGCAACTTTACCATGGCTGTCTGGGCCAGGTTTGAAATAAAATTGGAAGCCTTGCAACTGTTTTCTTAATTGCTTTCTTTGTTGAATACAGTTTAACTCTTCTCTCTTTTTCCTCTCATCAGAAAAATGAGTGGTGGGTTGGCACCAAGCAAAAGCACAGTCTATGTGTCCAATTTACCCTTTGCTTTGACAAACAATGATCTGTACAGGGTAAGTTTTAAGAGCTGCATTGTTTAGATTAAACTTGTTGACAATATTGAGTGGAAAATCAATACTGACTGATATATGTAAGTTTGTAATGATAAGTTTATTATTAGTGAAATGTAATTGTCTGTTGTTAAATCTTTTTATTTTGTTTTATATTTCAGATATTTTCCAAGTATGGAAAAGTTGTCAAGTAAGTGACCTGACATGGCCCTTTATTTTTGTACCTCTCACTTTAAATATTTTATGTCTTTCCTTCACTTGAAAGTCTTGAGCTTTTTATAATTTAAGTAAGAATGTGGAACTGTATTGAAGTTCTGTTCATTTTTAATGAAGTATAAATTTAGTTTAACAACTGTAAGTTCTTGCAGTTGCATACATAATACAAGAATATTTGTGTTGGGGACATGCTAACCATTTCTTAAGAGCAAGTAGAATGTTGTTACATACCATCTGTCTTTTTTCTGAAATAGTTGAAACGGTGTTCTTCTAGCAAGTATTGTTCCCCTTTCTTTGAACACATGTGGGGCACAGTGGATAAGTGTCATAAAGTCTCATAAGTGTGTTTCAGGCAACAAATAGCAGGAAAAGCCAACATATTCTGACTATTAGGATTTCAACTCATTTTGTTCAGTAAGAAATCAGACTTTCTATGGCTCCAATAAGTTCCTAGCTTTCTTAAGATTTGTCACACTTGATTCTTTCTATTCTTGTGTTATTAACTGGTATGTTCAATATCCCAGTTAGAAGCTTCACAGTCATACCAGGGTTCTGTTGGAACTCTTCAAAGAGTAGTTTGGCAAAAAAATTAATAGAACTGTTTTAAAGTAAGTTCTATTGATGCTTGAACTTAATGCATGCAGTTGGACATGTCCGGTCCAAGAGGCTTTGGTTCTAAAACTGTTCTAAGCTCAACCTTATTGTGCATGTATTTGGGGAAATTTAAGCTTTCTTTACTGTGTTTTTATTTTATAAACTTTTTACCATGTAGGTCATCTGTTACTTATACAGGTTGTGTGGTAGGCCATCTATATTGAAGCGGGGTTTGGTTTTTTGATTACTTCTTAGAATTTTGTCTTAGAATTATGGCTGAACCTTGTTCTGCCTGTGGTGGACACAGGGAAGAGTATATTCCCTGGTTTTTTACATGTACTTTTATGTACATGCAGACTGACATTCTTGTTCTCACTGTTGTTGTTGTATTAGGTTCTTTTCAGGGCTAAATACAATTGACATTAAGATTGAAAGAATTGAGGTTGTGTGGGTTCCTGCCATACACACCCCTCAGCCCTGTTTTGTAATTCTTTTTCTTCAGGTTTTTTTTTACTGTTTCTAGATTTTCCTGAACTTCTCAATGTGCTGTTGAAGCTGTTGATTTCAATGTTGGACTGAGGATTTCACTTTGTTTGTCACGTGAAATAACACATGCATCCACAGTCCTTGGATTTCAGTTGGAGATATTTGTGGAACAATACCGCATACAGTTAGTGTTTCCTATTGTGACCCTGTTTAGTTGATTAGTCCTACATGAACATAGATTTCTCAGTTTGGAGGCAGTTCACACTGTGCTTTTCACCAGTAATAGCAATGCTAAGATTACTGCTGAATTTTCCTTTCACCTCCAGTATGTGTAGTTCCCTCCAGTTAGGTTGCTTGTAAATCTAAAGGTTATGTTCTCTGTTCTTCAAGTCACCCAAGGGAATTGAGAGTGATACTGGTCCCAGAAAGACCCCACATGCTTTCTTAAAATCATCTCCACTCTACCTCTAAACACATGGTCAGGTTAGCTGCTCCTTTGAATTTCTGTTTAATGAGCATTTTTATTGTTAAGTATACTTTATCCCTTTTGCTGTATAACAAAGCGAAGATCCCACTGAGATCTCTAGGGAAAAAATGTCTCTGACGTAATTTCAGTGTATCAATAATGCGGTTATGTGTTTCCAGAGTAACCATTATGAAAGACAAAGACACCAGAAAGAGCAAAGGAGTTGCCTTTATTTTGTTTTTGGATAAAGAATCTGCACAAAACTGTTCTCGGGCACTTAATAACAAACAGGTAAATTGTGGAAAGTTTTTATGGCAGGAGGGTTGGACTTTCAGTCCCAAAACATTTACATTTTCTTTCTAATTTTCTGTAGTTGTTTGGAAGAGTAATAAAAGCAAGTATTGCCATTGATAATGGAAGAGCAGCAGAATTCATTCGCAGGCGTAACTACTTTGATAAGTCGAAGTGTTACGAATGTGGGGTGAGTAAAACCAAAAATGTAGAGAAATGGAGAAAAGTTGTGGGTTAAGAACAGCTTAAAAATTGAAATAATATTAAATAGTAGTAATAATAGTAGATGGTAATGAAAATGAAAGTAGCAAAGAAATAAAACCCAAGATAAGTGATGCACATAAAAACAATTGCAGTGAAAACCTCCTACTCTTTGCGTCAAAATACCTGCTTTTTCTATATCTTTGGGAGTTCATGGTATAGTTGGCAGTAAAATAAATATAGGAAACAACTGTTTTATATAGAAGTGAGCTTTAAGTTTTCATTAATTCCTGACTTTTCCTGAAAATAGTAATGTAGGAAATTGAGATTTGGATAGTATTTAATGTCCAATACAAACTTGATTTATATTCATAACACTTCTTACGGCAAAACTGTGACGTTACTCCTGTGTCTTAAATTGTTAATTCTGAGGTTTCTATCTTGTCTTGAATATAAACCATGTGTAGTGTATTCAGCTATTGCAACAGCCAGAGAAATCTACTGTGCTCATAGCTTGTTCTCAGTTTGCAGTTAAGCATGCATATCACCACCAATCTCTTCGTTTCCATGGCAAGCCTAGAGAAGAGTTTGTGTCTGTGTGCTAGTTCAGCATTCCATTTATCTTACTAATTGCTTCCATTTTTTCCTCCATGAACTTCCCTCACGATATGTTTCAACGTATAGTTGTTTGTAATGGTTTCTGTTAAGCAGTATTTCTTTTTCTCCAAGGAAGCAGGACACTTAAGTTACGCTTGTCCTAAAAATATGCTAGGGGAGCGGGAACCACCAAAAAAAAAAGAAAAGAAGAAGAGAAAGAAAATAGTTGAACCAGAAGAAATGTATGTATATTTAGTTATATGTTACTACTTTTTTAGGAAGCTTTTTCATACTAAAAACTGAAATAAAGGTGTAAATTTTTTTTTTTTCGCTCTCTTTCTGCAAAATGAAGTGAGGAGGAAGAAGAAAGCGAAGAGGAAGGAGAAGACCCTGCTCTAGATAGCCTCAGCCAAGCCATAGCTTTTCAGGTACAAAATTAAAGCGTGGCATATTTATTATTATTTTTTAAATTCAACTTCTTTCTTTAGCTGCTTTTCAAATGCTCTGATATATGTGCATAGGTTTGCTCTATAGCACTCAGTGAGCTCTGATTTGGTAGCAATAGTTGGTAACTATAGTTGGCTTCTTTACATTGTGGGCATGTTCAGGGAAATTTTGTTTGGTTTTTTTGCTTTTTCACAAGTGCTGTGTTTGTGTGTTGCAGCCTTTTCTTTCCTTTAAGCTCCTTTCTGTTTGCTTCTGTTGTCTCTGCTGTGATGTTAGGTGTTTGTCCACAAATCCCTCATTACTTAGTTAACTAAGAGACAGAAAAACAGTCACGTGTAAGTGACCAGATACATCCTCTGCCATCACTAGAAGGTCCTTGAACATTTATTACTGGGGCACTTCCTTTGCCTAATACAGATCATTGCATTCTCTATAATAGACCTCATCTCCCAAAACTTATTGAATGCATATTTTGTTATGTAGATAGATTATCTGACATCTGTATTACTGTCTTTATTACTTCTTTATGTCTACATCCTTTTGCTTCACTACACAAAACAAGCCTGACCTGATATTCAAATTTCTTTGCTCCCTGGTCAATAGCTGTCCTGTGTGTGCCTCTCCCCCCAAAAAACCCGCATGAGTTAATAACATTGTTCTGAATATGACTGTAATTGGTGCAGAATGTTTACATTATGTGGTCAAAGATTAGTTCAAATATGCACAATTTTCCTCCCTTTCCCCAAAAACTCCACAATTGGAAATAAAAGCTGTAAAGCCAGGAAACATTCTCATTTCTATCACCATCCAAGGATTTTAACAGGTAAAGACAGGGAGCTTCTATTTAAACCTTTAGTTGAATAACCCTCAGTAATAATCCCCAAAGGCACTCACAATGTGAATGAATGGCTGCAAAGGACAACAGATAGAAGCCTTGTTAGTGGAACAAAGCTGGTTCAATAACAGTTTAAAACATGAGGCATTCTTTGCTTTAGATCTCATCTGCTATGTATTTTTGGAAGTTTGCCATGGGCAAAATTCCTCTTTTTGAGAGTACAGGATAGTCCTCATGGCCTGCCATGGTGTAGAAAACAGCTTGCATGTGAGAACTACTTTCAGAAATGTTTCCTAGTGCTTAGATCTCACAGATTACATGGAAATAAACCCTTGTAATTCTTTAACTTATTTAATAATTCAATGCATGTCAATAATTTGCATTATTACTTGTAATGCACCTTATTTTTCTTAACCCCAGCTAATACTTTTCCTTCCTTCATTATAGCAAGCCAAAATTGAGGAAGAACAACAAAGATGGAAGCAGACCGCAGGGGAATCTTCAATTTCAGATGATTCAAAACGTCCACGGATTAAGAAAAGTGCATATTTCAGTGATGAGGAAGAACTTAGCGATTGAAATACTGTTCTATATATATATATGTAAGATATATATAGTGTACATTTTGTAAAGTGCTACGAAGTGATCTGTAATACAGGTTTGTTTTGGTGTTGAAGACACTGAAAATCATGTTTCATTTTTATTCTGTCCCCTGACTCTCCCATCTTTTTATATCTGTGTCTCAAAACTTCACCTTTCAAGGCAACTTTTTAAGAAAATGCTGTGATTCTATGCTTAAATCCAGAAAAGTATCTGTGAGAATGCACCTTGCAGTTAGTATCTAGACCCAAATCCTAGCAGTGAAGTGTTTCAGGAGAGAATTTCCCAAGGCTTTTTTCTGAAGAGGAGTTTGTCTTAGGATGACTGTTAGCACTAGTGATGCTTTGTATGTTGGTCTGTTTATTGCCTGTTTGGAAGCAGTGCTTTAGTAGTGTTTAAGTTGAATATGAATCTTGCACTAGTTCCTCTGCATAGGGTTGAATTTCAGCTTTAAGCATTGTCTTTTAACTCTTTGTGCAGTAATATAATAAATTATTGTCACACCAGCACTGTTTCTCCTGACTGCAATTTAAGTGCCTAACATGGTAGTTAGGGTTATCTGTGGGGTTTTAAATACACTTGTATCTAACCTGGATCACAGGTGTGTGTTCACAGCCATCTGAACCTCTTGGCAAAATCCAAAAGGCACAGTTTCCTACATGCCTAAAAATCAGCTTTCATGTATACTTGGAACTGTCATGGTCTCTAAGCAAAGTGTGTTGCCACCTGTTTTGCACATAAAGCTGTTCAGATTCTTTAAATAGGGTCTCTGTCCTTAGGTCTCTGTAGGGTTCTAGTCATGTTCTCCTGTAGCTGTGATGGCTCCCAAAACCACAGACATGGGGGGATGGTGGCACCCATTTTATATTGGTATGTAATCTAAATTCTTCACTGTAGGAAGCACAATATAAAATACATTCACAAATTCACACTTGGAAGAAGAGACAAGCTGGCCTCTTTCTATATTCAGTTCTTCTTGTTTGCTCATCAGGACTTGATTTTCTTCCAAATATAGAAAATGTAAATCCAAATAGACCATTATGTATTCTTAATTAATACCGATTTACATTCAAATATATAACTGGGTGTAAAGCAAAGAAACACACACACACCCTCTAAGCTAATATAGTGACATTCAGAAGGTCATTCTGGGGCCTTCTGTTGCTCCTTAAACACAAGAATTCAGAAACAAGAATAAAGTAATACAAGTTTTTCTGTGCGAGCTACTCAAGTCACCAGAATAGGAAGGAATGTTGGGCTCTAGATACAGGAAGGTCTTGGACTCAGTAATCTAAGGAATGTTTTTAAGGCTGACTTTGACTTTTTGCTGGAAGTACCATATATAAAATCTGAAGCTTCCTTCACTGCACTGTGGGAAGATCTCTTAATACTGAATAGCTGAGAGCTAAACTGCCGGGCGTAACTTAGTGTTAATAAATACAAATCTCTACATGTGTGCAGTAAGGAAGCTTGAGGAGTTCTAAACTCTACTGAGGAAGCAAGTATTGCTGCCAGCATGCTTTTCTTCAAATATTAGGCTAGGGCTCAATGGCAGTCAAAAAAATAAAAAGAGAGCAAAACAAACAAAAGGATTATGCCACTACTTAAAATCAGGGTTTGTCTTCTTCTCAAATACCATATTCAGTGCTGGTTTTAAAAAAAGATAGAAAACTAAAATGTGACAGAGGACCAGCTTGACAATTTCCATACTTTGGTTTGGAAATATTTGGTAGCTTGTAAGAATTAAGATTTCAATGAAGTGATTAGACAGTATGTTTCAAACTTTTATTTCATTACACTGTGTAATGTAGTAGTGGAACTCACTGCCATGAGACTTTTTTCAGGGGTCAAAGGATTAGACTTATATGTGGAACATGATATTTCAAAATACTAGTTTAAATAAAGTCTCCATTCAGAAATATCCTCGATTGCTGACTACCTCTAACTGTTAAAATACAGAGATATTAACAGTCTAGAAATGTTTTATTCTTACACACTTTACTGTTTCATATTTGCTACTGTCTTGTCAGAAAGAATAAAAAACAAAGCTGACCCTTGTTCTCACCTAATACAGAACTTTTTCCAGAGTTCCAGTAGCTGAAGCACATTGATATATCTCTCTATCTGCTGCTTCTGCCTCACTGCTTTCCCCATAGGATTTGCTTTTGTCAGCATGAAGCAGTAGCTCAGTCCAGACTATTACAACTGATGCACTGTTGTTCCTCCATGCTCTTTTGTTCCGAGCATGAAATCAACTTGAGGTAGGTGACATTGGAAAAGAAACATAAAAATGAACCTGCTTCTGCGTAGAATTGAATTCTTTACCTTAAACCATTTTTCTTTAACAGTTTTTCTTAATTCTTAACTTCTAATGATTAGTTGTGTGTATAGTTTTTGTCTTACAAGAATGCACCTAATGCCTAAAACACAGTCTAAAGGGACTTTCAGGAGTAGGATTGTTGCACTTGGCTTCCTGAATAATTTTAAGTTTCATTTCTTTGTTGGCAAGATAACGAAGCATTTCTTGGTGAGAAATTCAGAACACTAGCATTAGATAGCCATTACATTAGATCACATAAGTACCCGTTCTGCTTGCTTCAATCCAAAGTTGTTTTCTGCAGCATCCCCAATGCAGCTGCCTCATTCTGAAAAAAATAAGGCCAAAATTTGTCAATAAAGTCTCTTTAAGGCTTTCAACGTGGAAGGATTTGTTCATGCCTGCCGTTGCCTACTCTAATCAGTGTGGCTTCAGGTTTCCATCTGAATCCCATCAGTGCTGAGGAGCAAGGGCGAGTGTTAACAAGGTTCCTAATTTAGATCAGGCCAAGAGGGTGCAATTAGTGTGCAAAGCTCGAGCAATGCAGTGGTGCCTTTGTCAGTTTGGTATCTTAAATCACTGATTGTGGAAGCAGGAAACAGTGTTGGTGGCTCTATGGCTCTGGGCCAGACAGGGGAGACTGTGTAGCCTTATTATCAAAAGAGAGAAGAATAAAAAATGCCTTGTAGAACACCTTCCTGTTACTGTTGGAAAAACCACAGAATATGCTTCTGAGGGGTTCGTGTGCAGGTTGTGTGTTGGTTTAGGATTATTTTTAATGCCTTGAGGACCTCCGTTAGGCTTACAAGCTGAACTCTAGTTTTAGAGTATAGATAACATAGCTCTGATGATAGAGAAAATTATACTAAGTGGTAGACCTTTATTTTTTTAAAAATAATGTCAAAAACTCAGGTCCTTCTGCAAATATCCACTCATTTGATTTTGTCTTTCATATTTTCAAAACACCTTGAACATTGTCAAAATGTGTTCTGAGTCATAGGACTTCTTGTCTATTGAAATGGCTAACACAGTACTGTCTAAAAATTCACTAGGAGATGCCTTTTATCTGTCCTTGGGGAAGAAGGGATATGGAAGTGGGATAAGGATGATTAGCTTAATTGATTGTAAATGGTATTACTCATACTGTGCCTGTGCAGCACTTGTTAAAACCATTGCGGCTATGAGACACAGGAGTAATTTTAGTCCATGTTTAGCAGACTCCCACTATGTTTTTGGCATATTCAGGTTACTAGTCTCATCAGAGCAATAGAAGGGACTGTAAATATAGAGAACTATAGCTAAATAGGTGCTCTCTGGAACAAATTGTAAACACTTTATCTTTGGCTTCTGGGTCACTGTGTTCTCTGGGATAGCCCTTCTTTAATCTGCAGAGAGGACTTACTGTAGCATGGAAGGTGAGCTGTGCAGGCTGTTTAGCTGTAGTCTTCTGAGACAAAGAATAATAAATGCCATTTTAAAATACCATGGTTTACATCTAGCTTTTCCAAGCAATTTAATAAGTGCTACTATGAATGTTTCTATTCTGTTTTGCATCTGCAGTGTCAATATGATGATATATTTCATCACTCTTCTGCTCTTGCTCTTCTATAAAAATATTTCAAATAATATTCTTCCAAGTGTGCTGTCTTAAAATAACTGGTATTAAATAGTTGATTGCTTCTTTTTCGTATAGATTACAAAACCATTTTTAGGTGTCGCTAAAATGTTCATACTCAGCAGCTTTGTTTATCTTACAGATCTTAACAGGGTGAGGGTTTTTTCCCATAGCTGTTGAAGGCAGTATTAAAAATTATTACACTGTTCCTTCTTTAGAGAAAAAGGTATAAAGTGGAGGATTTAGTCACTCTTAATGTAGATGACCTTGTTTCTTGTATCTATCCTGTTACTTGTAAAACATATCCTAGAAGGAATAAGCTGAGGAGATTGTCCATGTAAAGAAAGCAGTATTTTTAAGTTGAAGAATTGTATAGGTTTGAGAAGGAACATTTCATCACTGTCAGGCTAACCCTGACCCTACTGTGCATTCAGACAGACAAGATGTGTGCTTATGTGTGCATTTAATGGATGTGACAGGTAATGCAACAAGTAAAGAGTTGCAGAAATTGTGGCAGTAGAATGTGATAAAAGCGTGTGAAACATTTAACCAACCCAGTTATGCAATGTAGGTCACAGTGGCTTGAAGAAATACCACAGTTGCTAATATGAGAAGTTTCCTATCTGATGAATAGGATGCTCCAGAGAATCAAAAGCAGCTCTGGGGTTTTAAGTTCATGAAAGGCCATGTCCATGAGCCTACATCAAGATGAGCTGATCCATGAAAATTCAGTTTTATCAATATCCAGTTAAAGAGAATTAGAAGGCATCCAAATTTAGATACCTAATCAAGCTCTGTGCAGTACAGCAAAAACTGTCACTTGGTTGCAGAAGTAAAGATGCATTATTTTAACTGCTTCTATGGAGGCAGAGGATGTAGTTGTGTTCTGTTCAAAGAACAGATGTGGTTATGGAAGAAGGAGAGACCCAAAATAGAACCAAAAGGGATATTAAGGACTCTGTGGGTATGTGAAGTTCCAAGGCAGTGAATTGTATTTTTAGAGTGGGATAGAACTGTTTGTACTGTGTTTGCTTAATTGAAGAATGAGTATCTTGTACCTGAAAATTATGAACCTTTTGGTAGTATGAGCCTGTACTGATGTTCAGATGCTCAAGAAAGGAAGAGAAACTAAAGGAGGAAGGATACAGTTCTACAAAAGACCTCACTTAAAATGTATTTGATGTGTGAATTTGATTAGGTGGCAAAGAGCCATCTGCCCATGAAGCCTGGAGCCATGAGGGTGCATATAAAATGAAACGACTGAGCAGCATATGGCAGTTAGGAAAGATGAGAACACGCAGTACTTGGATGCGATGCTTTTGAGTTCATGAACCATGTATCTGGAGTGAATGATTGTAGTCCTTGAAATTATGCTCTTTCCAAGAAAGTTTTTGAAAATTCATCAGCTAGGTTTATTTTCATCTGCTTCAGCATAACATTTTTTAAGAGTGTTTTCACTGTGGGAAGCTTTCACAGGAAAAGCTTAACCGAGGAAACTTGGTTAATTAAAATCTGGAACACAGTTCTGTAGCAAGGGTGGATTCTCTGCGAGTCCCATGCCTGTGGCATCCCAGAGAATGCAGGGCCCCAGGGCCTTATTCATGTTCGTATCTAATTTAGCTGAAGCTGCTGGAGGATGTCCAGAATTCTCTCCATTGGCTGCACAATTTAGGTCAAGCCCATTATAAAGTACTTGAGTTCAGTACGAAGTAGCCCTTGCAAAACTTTCACCTTTTTTCAGTTTTGTGTAATTTGTGCTAGGATGGTGGATTTTGTTCTGTATTGCACACCTTTGAAATGGCAAACTGGTTGACAGGTAGGTGCTCCGCTCTCTTGATCTGAATGTGGTAGGAGCACTGTACACAGATTACTCTGCACCTTTAAGGAAGGGGCAAAGAGTAATTATTATAACAGCATTCTCTGGATGCAATTTCACTGCTTCCAGGGGCTGGGAGGCAGCGGAGGAGGGAAGGAGGCAGGCAGGGCAAAGAATGAGTAAGCCGAATGTCCATTCAGACTAACTGCATATCATGTTTATGCTAAATATTTTCAGGTTTCCTTTACAGATTCTCTTCTTCACTGAACTGTAGATCAGAGTTTATGTAGATTAAATTTATGTGGTTGTCTGGAGTACATAGGTGTAATAGGTCTAACTGCACTGACTTCATTTCAGTCATGTGGAAGTATATATGGATTACATTAATGCAAATGAGATTTGCTACATCTTCATGTTATCTTCATGCTTTAACTGGCTTTTCCTGGGGCATAGTGATACCTGTCTGTTAGAAGAACTATATTTTGTAAACTTTATACATAGGTAGATTCTGCCATGAGAGACTTAAATGCAGACAGCACAGTGGATTTATAGAAATTAAGAGAATCTGTTCTTGGTAGGAGAGGAAGAAGAGCTTCAGAAGTGAGAAGAGAACAGAAATGAAAAATGGCAGGTGAGACTGAGAATTTTGATATAGGAGGGATCAGCATCAGAATAAGGGACAAAAGGGAACAAAACAGGTTGGCAAAAAATAAACACACACATCAACACACATGCCTGTAGCACGTGTATTGTATTACTTCCCCTCTATTTAAAGAAGGCTTTTACAGGAAATGAGTGTTTTTGCATATTGTAGTGAAGGTTTGTTTTTCACATTCAACTCTGAACTCAGAGTTATCTGATTTTTCTGAGGTGCTAGACTTCAGAGCAATATGGTAAAGTTGGATGCAACTCAGCATTTTTTTGAAAAATAAAGCCACAAAGGACTTGCCAGTCTATCATTTGTGTCACCAGTTACTGTTCAGGAGTGCTTTAGCCAATAACTAACTCAAAAGATCTGATGATGTATCAGAAAACTCGTCTCTTAAATTCACTTCCCTGATGTCCTGTCCCTCCTTCCCCTGTGGGATTGTACTATTCAGAGCTTTCTCCAGTTCTTCCAGCTGTTGAGATGACAAAGTCCTCCTCTCTCTCTTCGCTTCACCATTGATATGGTTTATGCTGAGGGCTTTTTCCTTTTTCATAACATGCTATTGGTTCTTCTGCCAATAATGGAGATTTCCTCCCTAGATTTCTCTCTGAGGTGTAGAGATTTCTGTTCTGTGGTTTTTTATATGTTGATATCCAGTCTGCGGAACAGCTTCAGGCTGTCTCATAGTAACTATACTTTACCTGCAAGATCCTTTTTTCAAAAACCAATCTTGCTTTCTAGTTATGCCCTTCATTTAGTTATTTTGTCCAATTATTTTTCCACTTTTATTGTCATTGACTAAATTTAGTGTTTAAATAAAGGCCTAGGCTTCCAGCTGAAGGACACTTTACTTGTTCAGGTTTTTCCTTCAGCAAGCGGCTAATGATGGGAGTGGTTCTGTTCTCTTCTGCTTAGCCCATCTATTTTTTAATTCATCAGAAAAATATAAAATGTTTAAAAATGGAAGCCCTAGCAAGCTGAAGTGAACAACTAATAATAAAAGTTCATCTTATGTTTTGTTCTGAAATTGCTTGTATTAATAATTAATAAGGCACAAGAAATTAATTCCAAAATTTACTGACTGGGAACTTTCTTGTCATCTGTGTCTCTCTCTTCTTGCAATGTATTTAGTATAGTTCCTTCACATAATATGAATGAGTTAAATTGAATTCACTGAGATTATTAAAATGTACATGGTCATCGTTAAATGAATTGTAGCAAAAGCAGCAATGAATCACACAGGTTAATGTTTGCTGCCGCATTTGTTGACAGATATATCATACTTAGGGTTCAGCTGATGAGAGAGGCCAGGAAACTGTATTTCAAATGTCTAGACATATTCCTTTGGAGAATACGCAAGTATGAGTTTCATACATCCCTCCAGTTTGAATGATAAATGCATCATTCATTGATGCTGGTTTTAAAATGTGTATTTTGTGCTACAGTATTATGATAGGCAGTATTTTTTATGTTGCTCTCTCAAAAGGCTTATTAGGTGTTCCATTATGTTTTTCTTTCTTTTTTCCCTCCTCCTTCTTGAGGGTTTCAGAGTTCACTGTGGGAATCTTATGATGTTTGGCAGAAAATACTTTAGAATCCTATCTTCATTTCTAAAATAGAAAACAGTGTGGTTAGGAATCTCTGTAATACTTGTACATGACTTCAAAGATGCTGTCTTAAGCTTATGCATTTCATCTATTGTACTGCAGTTCACTTGGAAACAAAAGTAAGCTCAATGTCCCTTTTAGTAAGGACAAGCCAACCAGCAGATGGTTATTCCATGTTTTGATTTATGTTTCTATAGATGTATAGTCAGGCTGTTTCCCAAATGTTCATATTTCTTACTAGCACTATTACTGCTGAATAGTGGTTATGGGAAACTGCATTTCAACTCAAATTTCAGTTCCAGGAGGGAACTGAGAGACTAGGAGGAGCCTAAGTAGACTCCTATCATTTACATGGCATGAATAGTTTGTTAAAAAACAGGAGAGTCATATGAAGCAAAAAAGCCACCTTGTTGAGGAGAAATGCCACACAACTGATGATTCACTCTTACCATTTTCCCAGCCTACTTGTCTCATCTGGAGACAGTGGCTCATGTTTCACTTAGTAAAATTGTCATTGATCCCATTAATTTTCAAATAGTGTCGCAATAGAACTGAAGCAGTGAGAAATGAGACATTGGAGCTTGGAGCTCCTGGGAAGTAGTCAAAAGAGGCAGTTCCTTTAAAAAGCAATGATTAAAGGAGCTATTGGAAACTACTTCAAAGTGGAATAAAATTAGGAGTGAGCTAAGAACCCGACTTATGAAATCTTCAACAGTGGCTACAAATAAAAGGGAGGGGGAACCTTGACCAGTTTGCTAAGTTTAATTAGCACAAGAATACAGAGGCAAAATCAAAAGATCAGCCAATCAAATTAGAAACAATGATGTGTGTTGTACAAATACCGAAAAACAAGGAGAATGTTCATAGAAAGGGTAAAACCAGGGAGCAAGCTGATCCACCTTCAACAGGGAGGAGTTTTCAGTGCAGCAGCTGAAAAGGCAAAGGTGTTTCATCCTGGGCAGAATTGGCCCTCACTATCAAAGCCAACAGCAGTGCTAGTAACAACCCATCTGAGTGCAAGCTACATCTGGGAAAGAAAGGGGTAGGGAATGCTTCAGTTGGTTAGATGTTGTTGAAGAGGCTGGGCCTCGCAGAGTACGTACAGAACCCAAGCAATTTTAGGAGCTGTCTTTGAGGATTTGCGTTTACAAGTATACACTCAGATCCTGGTTTTAAAAAGTGGGACCTGAGGAATTTCAGACCCATGGTTAAAAAAAAAAATCCTGGAACAAAATTATCAAGTAAAGAGATGAGATGTAAAAAAAAAATCAGTATAGACTGTAATCAATCTGATGTCTGTCTGTACAGGGGTGTAGTTCTTACATGTAGAAGAGAGGTGGTAGATGTCATTTATCTTGACTTCATTAAGGTTTGTGCTGTTGTGACATAGTAACAATATGGTATAAATGCTACTACTACAACCCAAGGGAAAATTTTGAGGGAAAATTGCTTTCACAGCAAAAGTGATGAGAAGCAGTTCACAGACAAAGTGAAGAGATGTACTAAGGGGAGTTCTGCAGAGATCTGTCATGAACGAGATACTGGTTTTATACTCTCTTTAAAGCCTTGGATGGTGGAATGGAAAATATGTTTGTGAAAACTTGTGAATAATGAGCATCATAGGACACCAGCTGTCTTGGCTTTTCATCTGATACTGCTGAATATTGAATGGGCATAAGAATAGCTCCTTTTTCCTGGTTGCTCATGAGCTAATCAGTTACCTCTGATGACCTTTGCAAGAGCCTTCTGCTCAGCCCTTGCTTCTCCCTGTGGTTCTTCCATGCTGGTGTAGGCTGCAGCAGCTGAACTGATCTGTGCTCAAGGCTTATTTTTCTTTGTCCCACGGGGACAATAGTAAGATGATCGGTAGCTAGACAGAATATTTTAATAAAGGTTTTCCAGATAATTATGAGACTGAAACCCCTAAATCTGGTTTTACACACCTGACCATTTTTTCCAGTGTGATCTAAGTTTTTAGGAGATTCTGTATCTCTTTCCCAGAGAATGGTAGAACTAATGTTTGGTACATTAACACTTTTACATTTCAGAAAGTGGGCCTTTAAAGCTGCGTAGGGTGAGTTGCTTTGATTTGGGGAGGGGGACTGTGTGTTTGGGGGGAGTGGTTTTTTGGTGTTTTTTTTTTAATCTTCAAAGCTCCTATCTAGCAAAACAAGACTCTCTTTTCCTTGGCGGCAAATTATAAGATCTTCAAAGCTAATAACTGTCCTCTGTCTTTCAAGGCTACGTTGAAGCCTGAGGCCATAGACTGTATTTCCCACAACCCCAAACAAGTGCCATTCTGCCTCTAGCTGTGATGCTCCTCTAAGTGTCAATAACCTGCCATCACTATAAATACAGCATTTATAAAATACTTCAGTGTTTTTAGATTGAGAGCAGCCCTATCTTTGCCTGGGTTTATACTCCTATAAAACAGGCCACTGGTTCTCTGGTGAAGTGGTTGGGAGAGACATCTGTTGCCAATGTAGTAAATGCCAAAGCTGAAATCCATACTCTCAGGGCTTGTTTGTGTTCAGCCCCTTCAGTCTGTCAGCATGAAGTTTATCAGCACGTGGGGGAAAGAAAAAATGAGAAACAGACCCTTGAGCACAAATAAGTGACAAAACTGAAAAAAAGAAAGGGCTCTAAGTACATTCTTACATTTCAAGAGTTTTCATTAATTGGAAAGAGAGTCTTGTGTGGGATCATCATTTAAAGAGGGGGCAACTAAAAGCAATTTCCATTAGATACCAAGAGACAGTAAACCTGGGTGAGGTGTTGGACATGTTCATTACATTTCTTATCTAATTGTGTGATACTATCAAGCCCTACTCACCAGAAACCCAGACACTCTCATTATGTATAGAATCATGGTGCTAAATAACAATGTGGTAAGATGAGAAGAGTCAATGCTTTAACTCTTTTGCAGCCCTCCATGTGTGTTTGCAGAGAAATAAGGTGACAATTTCCAGGTCCTGCTTTGATAGATCACAGCTTATAATTATAGCCATGTTGCATGGGAATGTAGGCACACTGCTGGCTAGATTAAAGAAAGAGACATACAAGAGCGAAGCCTCCCTCTTACATTTTCTCCCTTCCCCTAAGTGTGCTAACTTGTGCCTATTTTAGAAATTTGGATGAGACTGTGCTCCTACTTTTTGTAATTTCCTCATTTTTATAGCTCTGAAAGTTCCAGTGGTTCTGCTTTGTTTCCCTTCTAGTAAATTTTTCTTTTGCTTATCCTTTATTTATTTCCACTGTCATCATTTTACTGTACTTTATTCCTTTCATCCCTTTGCTTCAATCTGAGCTCTCCACCCCCTTCAATGCTGTCTCCACTTCCCTCCCTGGAGGCAGCCCGTCATTATCACCTCTCCTTCACTCCTCTTTTCCCTGACATAAGCGAGAAGCTCGATGACACCCAGTTTCCTGCTTAAAAGCAGGCTGTTCATCGCCAGCTTTTATTTATTTAGTAGCCCTCTTTCACGATAGTGCTTTACAGCTTATTGCGGAAGATGCAGGGAAGAAAATCAAGCAGTAATTTACAGAGCAGTGACTCCTGCACTGCACCAGCACATGGGATGGTGCTTGGGCCTGGCAAAGCACCAGGCCAGGCTTTTCAATGCCTTGCTCCCACAAAATGTTGCAGCTGCATAACACCGATAGGCTATACAGTCACCCCAGAAGGTGAAGTGTTCCCAAAAGGGGAGAAATGCTTGTTGATGGGTCTCATGACACCAGCCTAGCTGCCCATTCTTTTCCAGTTTTCATTTATATTTGACTTAAATTATGCCAGAAATTAGGTGACTATTTTGGAGTAGAAACTATGCATACTGAGGCACCTTTGTGGCCAAGATGCTTTCTTGTGAATTACTTCTTTTAGTTACATGTTTACTTCAACCCAGTATAGAGTTTAGTTACCTAACAGATTTACTTACTTAGGTCTAGGCATGATTATTAACCCAAAAGTAAGAACAGCACAGTTTACTTCTCACAGAACTACTGAGCGCCTTACAGAGGTACCAGTTCATTTTAATTTCATGGTAGAACACATTTTCTTTCCCAAATGTTGAACTCAGTTTTGAATCTCTCAGGCCTTTTCCACATGATAAGCAAATGCACCTAACAATTCAGATAACACTAATTACCCACAAAAAGATCAGCTAGCATGCTGCCTCCCAAGTCATGTTGCTTTTATCCCTAACCTCCTCAGAGAGAGTGAGGAAGATTAAAACATACTGCAATTTC
Source organism: Origma solitaria (assembly GCA_013397895.1). NCBI lineage: Eukaryota > Metazoa > Chordata > Aves > Passeriformes > Acanthizidae > Origma > Origma solitaria. The sequence goes on along the minus strand of VZRL01003795.1, from coordinate 246,717 downwards.
ACCCAGGTGTTCTACTCCGTGCCTGATATTACCCAAGACAACAAGAAATAAAAGGGGGAAATGCTGAATATGCACTTCTGAGTGATGAATGCCCTGGAGCAACAGAAACGCAAGGCAGGTCCCCCAGGAGAAGAGTAGGATTAATGATCTTGATTGTTTTATAATGATCTCTGGTATGTTTTTCCTGTCATAAGGGGAAAAAAAGCTATTTGCTACACAAAAAACAATATATTGTAGAGCCTACGTAGCACTAAAAGGCAAGGGCATGAAGTATAAATAACTTAGTGAGAGAATGAGTACAGAAAGAGTCCTCCAGAATTTCGTTCAGGAATGTGTTTGTGGTAGTTTACAAAAAAAAATTAAAAAACGAAAAAACAACCACCCCCAAAAACCAAACCGACCAACCAAAAAAATCCAACCAAAAAAACAAACAGAAAAAACCAACCAAACAAAAAGAAACAACCCCCCCAAAAAAAAACCAAACCAAACAAACAAAAAAACCTCCAAACCAACCAAACAAAAAAATCCCAAATTCACATTTAATTTGAAGGAATTCTCACATGTATTTAATTTCTGAAGTGCATAGACCATGTCTCCAGCTGAGAAATGAAAGGCAAACTAAAGAACTCAAAAAGAGTAGGAAGTAGCTTATGTTACCTTATAATGATGTATTTTCTTTCAGTAGAGAAGTTGTGGTCAACAATTCTTCTCCAGGAGTGGTTAATACTGCATTTAATCTTACACAACTGTGGGCTGCCACCAAAGATGGCAGCCTTTCTGTCCTCACGTCCCCACTCCCATATGTGTCCCTGTTCTTCTCTTTGCATCACATCAAGGAATTATGCAACTCCAGGGTGAATTGGCTTCCCTGATCCAACTGAAAATAAACAGGTTTTTTGTGGGGTAGTTTGCTTTGGGGTTGCCCAAGAGATCTGAGCTGGAGGTAGGTGTGGAGGATGAGGAGGAAAATGCTGGGGGTGTGGGGGTGACCTCATTGCTTCCACCAGCTTCAGCTGGAGCAGCCTTTCTGCCTGCACGCTTAGGCAGCTTCAAAGCTGGAAAAGCACACAGGCAGAGTTGTTCTCTATCAATATGTTGCTCTCTATCAATATGCTGCTGGACCAGCAGTAAAGATTTGGGGGAGGAGGAGGTGACAATAAATGTGATGGAAGAGGCAGAATTCTGAGAGGTTTGAATGCTAAAGCATATGGGATATTTGGAGAATGGGAAACCACCAGCTCAGCTCTTTTTGAAGAACAGAAGGAACCAGGCTCATGCATCTTCCATTATCTAGTGACTGATGAGAATTTTTACTGAAGAAATTAAAATCTCACTTAGCTTCAACCAAAGTATACCGATTGTTTTCTCAATTGTTTTTCCTGTTCAGATATTTGCTACTGATCACAATCTGGTGGATGATGTGCTATGAAAGGTGGAGGCAGCATAAAATGCCATGCTGAATAATTGATCACCACCCCTCCAGGCTATGTCCATGGATGAATGCATATGCCAGTTAGGATGACTGTGTCCCTAGTTAATGCTCTTAATTGACAAACACTTGATCTGTATTAAAAGAGTATTTTTAAAGACATCTTATTTATGTTAGAAGGTTTTTCATATTTTACAGTGTTTCTCTTTTGTGTACGTTTTTCTGATTAAATGCTGGCACCTTTTGGCCCTTTAATTGTATGGACATTTAGAAATTAATTATGTATTTTTTTTAAACAGTAGTGTAAATCTTGATTACACGAAATCAATGGAAAACCTCCTGTTCGCCTTCCCACTGTACTTCTTCATCAATGTCTATTGCTACCAAGTAGTTCTAATTCACTCATCTTCTCAATAGGAATTAGGGGATGAAATAAAAACCATTATATCAAGTCCCTGTATCTCATTCACAAAGGCAACACAAAAGAGCAAAGAGAGAGAAGGCTAGACAACAGCATTGCTGTACTCATTATGTGACAGAGATTTCCCCCCTTTTAGTCCATTCTGGAGATTTCTTGGCCTTTCACAAGAACCACAGAAGGATAAGAAATTTTATGTGAAAATAGCTCTGAGTCCTAAACAATTAAAAATTTTAATGCAACTGATATTATGCATGTGGTGCCTTCTGGAATTTACTTCAGACCCTGGAAGAAGGAAAAAAAAAATCAAAGGAAAATTAAAAAGCAAATGAAGAAATCAACAAAAAAACCCACAAAAAACTCCAAACTAAACCCTGAAGGAGTTAAGAGGGCTGGGAAAAGGGCAGGATTAGTACCAAAAGATGCCGCTGTATGTCAGCTCTCCTCATCTCAGCTTTCTCAATGTTGCATCTTCTGAAGTGCAGAGGGTCTGGTTCCTGGTGGCCTTAGGCCATTCTCTTATCTGTTCACCTTTGGGACAATTAATGGTTATTTGAAGGCAGCTGCCTAGATTTTCTCCCCATGTGACTGTTCACATAGTCACTTCCAAGCTTGATTATTTTTGTTTTACATTTGCTGTGATAAGCTGATTTACTGTTTTCTATACAAATTGTTTTACATGACCTTGTAAGTCCAGAGTTCACATGAATTATAGAAAGAGATTAAATCAAATTTCAGCATTAATTTTTTTTTGGTCCTTTTCAGGACATTTTTCTTTTGTTTCAGGTGAGAACTTACTCCAAAGTATACACGTGTGTCCACACATCATGCATACTTCATATAACCCTCTGCATTACAGGAATATTAATTTGGATATAAGGGCCAAGGTGAAGCTTTTGAATGTTAGAAAACAGCAAGTTTAAGATCCTCTTGTTAGTCTTTTTTCATCTGTATTCTGCACTGAACCAGATGGTGATCCTATGGACGAACAATACATGCTGATACTGCACAATGCACTTTGCACAGGGGACTGAGTCAAGGTCAGGTAGTCACCTGGCATCTTATGATAGCATTCTTTATAAGTAGGTTTCTTGCTTCTATTTTTAAATAAATTCATTTTAAAGAAGCTACAACCATGTATGTGTGTCCCATGTTATGGACAGGTGTCCTTTTCCAGATCCAGCTGTGCTGGGGTAAAGAGTTATTCTTCCTGCAGCTCACAGTCACCCACCCCTTCCCAGGAGATGTTCCCATTCCCTGGTACCCACTGGCTGGGCCTGCTGTCCACCTCCAGGGTTGGAATGAAATCGTTCCAGGTTGGACAGGGTGAGCAGGAGGCTTCATTCACCTGCTTCATTCAGTTTGAGATGGTTAAGGGAAAGTAAAGCTTCCCAGGCTGGAAGCTCATAACTCTCTCAGCAGACCCTAAGAGATGCTACCCAATAACTGATTCCTCCTGGCAGAGGAGGATAAAAGTGTGCCAGTGCGCTGTTTGCACAGAGGCGTTTCCAGAGTGCACTTCTGCTGGTACCTGAGCAGCCCAAACAGAAGGACAGTGGACATTTTGTTCTCTGCCTAAAGCTGTATTAGATGCCCTTGTGACAGAGGAAGGGCATTTCTCTGGAAAATATAACAAACTTTATATAAATTGTGCAACTTCTCAATTATAGAGAATGATTTTTGATGGCAAAAAAGAACGAAAGCCTGAGCAAACCAGTCTGACTTCTCTGCTTTGATCAGGAGATTGGACCAGACACCTCTTGAGATCCTTCCAATCTGAATTATCCTGTGATATTTTTAAAGTGAAAAATAACCAGCTGTAGCTGGTTATAGCTGTAACTAATGCTATCAACTGAATGCAAATAATTAGCATTTTGGGGTGCTTTGGGGAGGGTTCCCCTTACAGCTGAGACAATAGGATGCCTAGTTGTCCACAGAAGGATGGTTTCCACTCTGCCAGTCTTTCTGGTGTCTTCTAACTGCTCACATGGGCCCACAGTTTTTGGGATCTTCTGGCTGAGCTGGCAGAAAACTACTTAGGGTGACCTGGCTCACCCGTGGATCAGACTGGCAGGGGCCACACAGCCAGGAAAAAAGTCTTGGGAAAGCAGGGCCTTAGCTTCTAGCATCAGCAAGCTGTGAGATAGTACAGTTTTATTCTTGTAAGTTAATGTAGATGCATCTAGTCACTGTCTGGGTCAGTTCTCCCATTATCATGTTGAATTATTTAATATAGCATCTGATCCTTTAGGACTGCAACCCTGTCATGTAAGCTCATCTCTGTGCCTCTCTCTTGCAATGTACAGGGTGTGAGCTTAGGTTGTGAGTGCCAGGAATCAAGTCGTGTCTCTGTGAAGTACCTCTTATGTCACTGCTATTAAATAAGTGATAAACTACAAAGAGCTTTTCACTTCCCAGTAAGTTGCCTGTTTGGAGGCTTTTCTGTCTTTTGATCATAGTTCAGATTGATCCTCTTTGTTGTTAGAAAAACTTGGGTTTTTTGACTGATTTTCAGTTCAACCTTCAATGCCGTCCTTTTGCTAAGGTTGCCTATTTTTATGTTGCTGACTTGTGTGCGATGAAGCCTGACTCGCTGCAGCCTAGAAAGGATGGGCCAGCTCTCTCCTCCTTGCCTCTGCTTGCAAGCTCCTGCTGTTTCCAATCAAACAGCTGTGGGCTGAGCTGGACTAGCTCACAGATGAGAGCAGAGAAAATGAACTGCAGAAAACCCAGCAGAGCTGTTAGTCAGCCCGCCAAGGTGATCCAGCTCACCATGCCCTGCCCTGTCCCTAAGGCGGGCAATGCACAGGGGAGGCAGGAACAGGCCACTGGCCAGGGAAAGGGAATGCTTCCTTGGGGGACAGCCTTCAGCTAGCTTGCATAAAGTGATTGTGAAACTGCACAATCACTTACCTTTTGCTCTTCAGAAGTGCCTGCATTAAAATTTTTCTTCAGGTGATTTTACACATAAATATTTTCTATGAGAAATTCCCTGTGAAGCTGCAGAGCCAGTAAGATACACGATCGTAAGTTTTTCCTCAAACAAATGTAACAGGAAAGAATGATTATTTAAAAATATTATTTCATTTGGCAGAGAACAAGACCAAGCCAGAGAATATTTTATACTTTGTCAGTTAAATATTTACAATAGTAAAGTGAAGTAGTGGTTTTCTTTTTAGCTTTCGGCAAGAAATGCAAAACTGTGCAATGATTAGCTACACATGAAGTCAGTGTGGATGAATAACAGTATTTTTAAGAAGCTGTCAGTGGCTTATCTCACAGTTGGCATCTATTAATACAGAGAGTGATTTCTAACACAGATAGACTCCAAAATTAACACTATCCATTCAGAAAGGCCATGGAGTGCTATAATTATGTCAGAATATTTTGGCTGTCAATAAACAAGTCACTCTTAATGTGTGTGTTCATATCTATTAACACAGGTTTCTAAACAGAGAAGATGTAAATTTGGGGGTTTTGGATACAACTTAATCCATACATAGTTTAACATAATCCAGAAAAATAACAATTTGTCTATTATTTCCACATCAGCAATTTTTGTGGCAACTGACCAGTTTGACATGACTCTCAAGTAAACTTTCCATATTAATGTGTGCTTTCCCCATGCCTCCTCAGGCTGCTCAGAAGTTGCACAATTACTCCAGACTCAGCAGTGCAGCCATAAATTCCAAATTATCCTCTAGCTTATTTTTGCACACCCATGGAAAACAACTTCCCTGTGGTTATTCTAAGAAGACTTGAGATTCCATCTGCTTACTTTATTTCAGGTGGAAAAGAAAACCCAAACAAGATAAAACTGACAAGTCTGCATCCATTTAAACCTCTTCAAAATCCAGAGTGAATTTAATTCCAGAGTGCTTGGATTTAAGCAGAGTCACTGAAGATTTACAGTGGCAGGCAGACAAGAACTCAGAGAACTACCGGGCTGAGTTAGGAACACATGTAAACAACCTCAAAGCAAGTTTCAAGAATGAACTTGTACCCACTATTTATTTCAGTGTAAACACATAATGCTATCTTGAAATAAAGTCTGTGAATCAATTCAGGCCGTAAATTTACCTGTGTCAACTACCAAAAGAAGGGCTCTCAGCTGGCTTACTGAAGGAATATAGCAGACTAAGCTCCAGTGATCAGCTCCTAGTTGAGTGTCAAGCCAGGCTGGAGTAAAGGAGAATAGTGCCATAGTTCTGGGAATTTATGTGTTGCAAGGACAGCCTACAAAAAACTCAACCTAGTGTATTACTACTTTCACAACTGCTCTGATTCTTCCACCTCTCTTTGATTTCAAACACAAAGAATGACTGTGAAGTCACATTTGTCTGTATATTTGATATGCAACAGGAAAAAAGATATAGTTGCTACCCTCTGTATAATATTCTTTGTTTTTTAAAAAAATGGATCTACTTGGAACCTGGTAGTTTTTTCCAAGAAAATAAAAAACTGAACTGATATATTTTGTATGTAAAATATCTTGAGTTATGGAAGACTCATGTAATCCCTAAATGCAAAGGAGGTCTGAAACTGGGTGGCCTATATAAGAATGATGTGGAAGAAGGAATATTGCTGTAATGCCATACTCTCCTTGGCATGCCTTTGCCAGGCCCAATGTCCCTGGAGCTGTAGGCTTTCAGGCTCTCTGAACCCTCTTCCTTGCTAATTAAAAATGAAACATAACAAAATACAGTTAAGGAAAAGTTTTACGCAGGCCATCTTACGGAACTTATTGTCTCTTGCTTTTAATTCCCTGGCTTTCCTACTGTCCAGGTACTGCTGTGACACGCTCATACGATCACCGATGTTCCCGCTGTTCATCTTTACATGGGTAACATTAGCTTTACAATACCTCCCATCTTTGATAACACTGGAAACAGACATTTTAAGGTTGATTCTGAGCTCAGAGGTTTTGTATAGCAACACCATTCATCAGCACATCTAAGACACTATGATTCAACTGGCCAGAAATAATTCTTCCAAGCTCTTTGCTGAGAACTTCATACTGAAATGGCAGCATGCTGTTAGAGATCATCCTAACATGCCTACTATGACAACCCTTTTTTACAACTTCTGAACATCAGAGAAAGCTTATATAATCTGTAAAATCATCACCACAGGTGAATTACTTTTTTTCTCCCAGTTCCAGACTTTCAATGTACTGTAAGGAACATAGAGTACTGGTGTGATTCTAGTATGTGTCTTCATAGAGAGATCTGAGAGGATGATTCAAAACTTCTTTGCTTTGTACACATCAAAGTTCAAGATCCTTTTGTATGGATTGTAGGATGCATCACCAAGGATCTGTCATAGGATGCATCACCTATGCTTCAGGTACAGCACTTTTTCTGGCAATTTACAGATAAAATGCTTTAACTAATTTTTAACTTAAAATAGAAAGCATAAAAACCTAAACCAATCGCTTCAGAAATTTGTCATTTGCCAGTCTTTTATCCCATATCTCTGCTAGAATCATAGAATCATTAAGGTTGGAAAATATGTCTAAGATCATCAAGTCCAACCATCACCTAACACCACAAGTTCACCACTAATCCATGTCCTCGAGAGCAGTACTCACATGGGTTTTTTTTTTCATTTTCAGGGATAGTGATTCTACCACTTTTCTGGACAGCGTGTTCCAATGCTTGACAACCATTTCTATGAGGAAATTGTTCCTAATATCTAATCTAAATCTTCCCTGCTGCAACTTGAGGCTATTTCCTCTTGTTCTATTGCCTGTTACCTGGGAGAAGAGGCTGAGCCCCACATCACTACAGCCTCTTTTCAGGCAGTTGTAGAGAGCAATAAAGCTGAGCCTTATTTTCTCTTATTTTCCCTGAGCCTCCTTTTCTCCAGCTAAACACACTCAGCTCTCTCAGCCACTCCTCATAGGACTTGAGTTCCAGACTCTTCACCAGCTCCATTGCCCTTCTCTGGACATGCTCCAGCACCTCAGTGTCCTTCTTGCACTGAGGGCCCCAGAACTGGACACAGCATTTGAGGTGTGGCTTCACCAGGGCTGAGTGCAGATGGACAATCACTGCCCTGGCCCTGCTGGCCACACTATTTCAGGTACAGGCCAGAATGCCATTGGCCTTTTTGGCCACCTGGGCACTGCTGACTCAGCCACTGTCACCAGCACCCCCAGCTCCTTTTCCTGCCAGCAGCTTTCCAACCACTCTTCCCTCAGCTTGTAGCACTGCGTGGGCTTGTTGTGACCCAAATGCAGGACCTGGCACTTGGCCTTGGTGAGTCTTACACAGCTGCCCTTGGCCCATGATCCAGCCTGTCCTGATCCCTCTGCAGAGCCTTCCTGCCCTCCAGCAGATCAACACTCCCACCAGCCTGGTGTCATCTGCAAACTCACTGAGGGTGTACTCGATCCCTCACCCAGATCATCAGTGAAGATATCAAACAGGACTGGCCCAATACTGAGCCGTGAGGAGCACCACTGGTGACCGACAGCCAGCTGGATGTAACTCCATTCACCAGCACTCTCTGCGCCTGCCCATCCAGACTGTTTCTAACTCAGCACCTATTCACACCTTGCAAAGTCAGTTTTTCCAAGAGAATGCTGTGGGAAATGGTGTCAAAGGCTTTACTAAAAGTTTAGGTAAATGACATCTGCAGCCTAGCGACCTGGCTGTATGTTTTTGTGGGAGCTCTGTCTGGGTTGCCACATCCTTTCTGGTGCATGCAGAGGATGTGACTTTTTTTCTTCATTATTTTGTTCAATAATGTGAAAAGATAGGAGCATTCAAACATTCCTTAGTGTTAAATCTCCTGAAACATCACATGTGGGCTTCACATGGAGGACATACATTGGTAGTATGGTATTAACAACTGCTATGGTAACTGCTATAGGGAATAAGCAGCTGCAGATCTATACCTCAGACTACATATGCATCTCTATATAGATGTATTTATACATCTATACCTGGGGATAACAAAGTCAAATGTCATGCTTCCTCACTCACTGATTTGTATGATTCAGCTCAGCTGGGAAAAATCAATTGGGAAGACTGGCCTCATCTGTTAATACGCACAGATATTGTACACACAATGCACACAATGACCACCTGGTCCCCAATGCCACTCCTGTAAAACACATCTGTGCTTGCCTGCTGGTCAGTTATGGTCAGTCTCTGACTGGTGCTAGTTCACCCAGCAATGCAAAGCAGCTGATCAGCAGACCTGGCCTAACTTATGACTAAATCTCACTTTGCATTGTTATGTAGCAGCACAACACAACCAGTGCCCACTGATGAATCTGACTGGTGTTTTTCAGCTGAGCCAAGATTCTGCATGTATATCTTCAGGTTTTGTGAGGTATTATGGTACCTTTCTTGTGTTTTCTTATTGGGTTTCTTCACAGGCTTTCTGGATAAATATTCACATGTAAATACTTTTTGAAGAAATTCTCAGATAAAAATCAATGTTAAATTGGAGTCAATATTAAGAATGTATAGCACTAATTTAAATGAAAGTAATCCTGGAAAAGATATCAACTGCAGCTACTCTTATAAAAATCAGGCTCCATTTTTTCAGAAATTTGGTCATATCTTCTACCAATGAACTGAATGTCAGGTTCTTAATAGACACTGCCAAAGAGACTAGAAGTAAACGCATATTCTTGCACTGAAGTCTGATAGATATTTTATTTTTGTGAGTTGGTATCTCAAATATAAGAATGCTTTGAATTATTATAAACTGAATAGTCTTTTTTTTCTATACTATCCTTCAATCAATGGATTACAAAACTTGTTAAGAGATACAAATCTAGGCACAGAGACAAAAATTCTTAGATTGCATTAGTCTTTTTTTGTTAGTCTTAATAAAGCAGGCAGTTTGTTGGCAATTACAAACTGTTTAGTTTAATTAAGCCTATATCCAGTTATGCATATCAAAGTAATCTGATGATTGAAGACTTCTGTATGTCCATCCCTTGTCCCAGTCAAGCCAACTGAAAAATCCTAATACTTTGTCCATTACCAGCATGCTAAATTGAACTTCAACCTATGTCATATTACTCTGTGAAGCTGTATCACTCTTTGATTGCTACAGTGTCTAAAATGAAAATTGTAAGGATGATACTCACTGTGGAACCCAACCAATTCTATAGCTTCAAAGATTATAGGTTAAGTAGATTTATTTTGGAAGATCAGGCTATCAATAATACTAGCATTAATGAAAATAATACCCTTCTGCATTATAATGGGCTTTCTTCCATGTCTAGTCTGCTGTCCTTCTTTCTCATATCCAAGAAAAAGGTTTCAAACATCAAGAATTCCATATTCCAAATTCCATTTAAATAATTTATTATCAATTTTATTTTGAATGCTTGTTTTTGAAGCATTCCACATTTTCTCTGTCTTGAGTGTTACAGCACCCTTTATTCTTTCAGACTAGTCCAAAGAGCTCACTCAATATATTTGAGTGTTCTTCTCTGTCAGAATGATATCTTGTCCTGGCAAAAATCCAGCTGGTATTTCGTTTAAATTTACACAACAGAAACCATTAGGATTTTGAACTCCCTTCACTCAATTCTCATCACACAAACCCACATTCGTACCCCAGTGCCAATACACAACCTTTGCACAACACCATTTGAAATTAAGGGATAGTTAGCTTCAGGACATGCCATCAAACTGTAATCCATCTTAGAGCTACAACTTGAATAAAGCTCAGTTTGGCACACCAGAGGGATTATGATTCATGCTTTAATTTTATCTGTCAGGTGCTGTTGCAGTGCTATTCTGGCTGGTGTCCCAGGCAGACTCCTAAGAAGACAGAACAAACAGCTTTTAGAATACGCATACTTTTTAGACTTTGAAGCTTCACGACTTCTCTTGTATTTGACCTCCTGAAGTTACCAAATGAAGACAAAGTCAATCCATCTTTTTACAACACTTTCTTGTGGAGCTGCTTCTTTTCTGTGTCTGCTGTACAGTTAGATATCTTCTAGTTACATGGGGACAGAGCCTTATCTGGAGTTAAGGGTACAGTTCAAGCAGCTCACACAAAGGTGCGATGGTTAACCCAAGCACAGTATCTAGTGTGTTTTACTGCACATTAATGACAGACATGGCTAAAGAGTTTCAGATACATGCTCTCTTCTTAACTGTGAAATTGTTTTTTTTCCAACAAATAAATCCAATTATAGGGTTCTTTTTCTTTTAAAGATTTGGATTACAACTAAAACTGAATTTGTTTGAAATCTTATATGTGCAGCTAACAAATATTCTGTTGTTATATATGAGCTAGTATCTCACATTATTAATTGCTTTCTCTACTTAAGTTTTTCCTCAAGGATAAGGGAAATGCCTTTACTATATATTCTACTGATATCATAAAAAGGACATTCAACACTTCATTCTTAGGAAAATTTATCAAGGTTTATATGAAAATGGTAGTAGCTGTATAGATATGGTGAGAACAAATTTGGACATTAGCGTTGTCTGGAATGCTACAGAATTTACAATTAATTAAAAATAGAAGATTCTAGATAGTCTTTTCATAAATCCAGGCTTCAGAAAAGAGCAGTTCTTCTCTGAACTATACAATTTAATAGATTATATATAAAGACTTTATTCTGGAAGAGATACATTAAGGCACTGCATGTCCTTATTTATTTTGCAAGTGGTAATGAACAAACTGAGACAGAGATCTGGTTGCTATGTTTGAAAGCATAAATCAGAAGCTGTCACTCAAAGCTGACTTAAAGCTTGTGCTTACACTGCCTTGATCTCAGGGTTTCTTTGAAGATTTCTTTGCAGGCCTGTAAGAGTGCATTCTGAGGGTTAGTCAAGTGTGTGTAACAGCTACAGATGATGATAACTGATGCAGAATTAATCACAGAATCATAGAATATGAGGAATTGTAAGGGACCCACAAGGATCAAGGAGTCCAAATCCTGGCCCTGCACAGGACACCCCGAGAATCACACCATGTGTCTGAGAGTGTTGTCCAAACACTTCCTGAGCTCTGTCAGGTTTGGTGCTGTGACCACTTCCCTGGGGAGCTGCTCCAGTGCCCAACCACCCTCTGGATGAAGAACCTTTTTCTAATATCCAAACTAAACCTCCCCTGACACAACTTCATGCCTTTACCTCGGGTCCTGTAACTGTCACCACAGAGCAGAGATCAGTGTCTGCCCCTCCTCTTCCCCTCACAATGAAGTTGTAACTGCAGTGAGGTCTCCCCTCAGTCTCCTCCAGGCTGAACAGACCAAGTGACCTCAGCTGCTCCTCACACAGCTTCCCCTCAAGGCCCTTCACCATCTTCGCTGCCCTCCTTTGAACACTTTCTAATAGCTTTATATTTTCCTTACATTGTGGCTCCCAAAACTGCCCCCAGCACTCAAGGTGAGGCTGCCCCAGTGCAGAGCAGAGTGGGACAATCTCCTCCCTTGCCCAGCTGGCGATGCTGCACCTCAGAACATGGTTGGCCCTCCTGGCTGCCAAGGCACCGTGTTGACTCATATTCAACTTGTAACAAAATTTGTCATTTTTTGAACTCCCTTTTGTGTAATTACATGTCCCTTTTTAAATAACAGCCAGGGAGCAGTAGTTTAGCTTGGGAGAGGAGCTTTTGCATCAGTGGTGTGCCTTTGCAGCATTAGCCATGCAGCCTCATGGTCATTTGCAGGCTTGACAGCCCCAGTCAAACCCCGAGGAGTCACTGCTTTGTGAAGAAGTTATCTGACCTCAGTGTTCAACTTCCAGTGATGATGATCTGTGATGATCATCTTGATAATTGAAAGCCATTTTTTTCCATGGCACTTTTTTTAAGATTTAAGTCATCTTAAAAATAGCAGCACTGCAAGGTTCAATAGTCTTTTATTTTAACCTTTTTTTTGAATCCTGAACAATTTGAAGAATCTTCTACTTGAGCAATTACCTAACAGGAGGAATCAACATTGATCCATGTCAACTGACAGGTTCCTCTGGGAGACTTCTGCTTCTTCCAGCCCTAGATCACCTGTCAGTGCGATGGGCTCACTGCAAGCAGCACTCTAAACCTACAGGCAAAGCCTGAGGGTACACTCCACATTAATTAAAGAACTTCATTTTTCTTTCTTTCTCTCATTTATATGTTAATTTTGAAATTAATATTTTAAATTTATTTTGAAAAAGAAGCTCTGTAAAACATTCTTACTCAATATTGAGTCTACACAGTCCAGCCCTGCACTTGGCAACAGTACAAGTCCAAGCAAATGGATGGGAAGGGAGACAAAAGGGTGGTAAGATGCAGTGCGTGGTTATTTAGGGATATTGTCATTGCAAAACCTTAGCACAGTGGCAAGGAAATTATCTTCTTGTCAGGGAAGAGGCTTCCTCACCTGGCCTTGATTCTGAATCCACACAGACATATTCTATTGGCTGGATCTCATCCCTGTTCTTTTTTTCTTCCTTTATGTTTTTTGGATTCTATAATTTGTTCTCAATTTAATTAAAAGTGGGAGGGAAAAAACAAAATGAAAATGGAAATGGAACACTGGAGCTGGAGGCAGAAGATACTGACATGGATTATGCCATGAAGGATAAACTGAGACCAAGCCAATAATTCCAAGCCAGAAAAGAAAAGTGAGATCTCTTACCATCACTCCTGCATGCTGCACTTCTATTAATTTCATCATCTTCCTTACCTAGAATAATGTGGAAATCAGGGGAAAAGGGGCTCATGAGGTTTTTCAAGGAGATATCTTACCTCAGAATATTTAATAATGAAAATGCGGTGAGCTGATATGGAATACCTTTCAAGAAAAATTTGCAATTCTTTTGACTTTTTAGGTACCCATGTCTTTGTGTTTGTATGTGTGTATATACAATTATGAGCAGTGAAATACACTTTTTACTACACACAGAAAAGCTATTCTTCTCAAGGACTAATCGCCTTTGTGCAATTTTTTCTGACAGAAGGTTAGTTTGTTCATTCATTACTTCTATTACATCTGAAAAAATCAGTACATCTGCAGTATCCTTTTTTCCTACTGAACCCATAATGCAGACTCATTCACCCTTTTTCCATCATTAGTCAAAGATAATGCCTGTAAGCCAAATTCTGATCTCAGAGTAAATCTGAAGGAATTCATAAAAGAGATTTACAGTGAGAAAAATTGAACAGCACTTTTGATCCAAAGGCAGCTTATGGCACTTGTGAATCTAGCCATTGCAGTAGGTGTTTGTGTGCTGACTTGAAACGATGTTGGAGCACTGAACTAAGCACAGAACTTGCTTAGAGGCTTTAGTTCCAGTATTTCATTTTTTTCTCTGACTGCCTTTAAAAAATGCTATGTAGGACCAAGAAGCTATGTGACTTTCAGCCATATTCCCTTATCAGATTCAGAATGCTTTAAATATTGCTGTAAAGTGTGAAATCTCCTTTGGGCTGCTGTTCTTCCTTTGGCACTAATTCTGTGGGAAGCCTGCCACCTGTGTGACACAAAAAAAGGAAACTCAACCTCTTGTCAAATTTTAACACTTTTAAAACAACTTCTAAAAGGGAGAGCATCAGTGAAAGTGAAAATCAAGCCAGAGAAGAGTGAGACATGACAGAAAAGGAACTTGGAGGATGGAGCAGGCAGAATTAGTTTTACAGAAGACCAGGTAGCAAGACAAATCTCAGACATAAAGACAAAAAGGAAAAGAAAACAGGAAGGAGAATGAAGGAACACATAAAGAGGAGGAGAAAGAACACAACCAGGAAGATGACAAATACCAGAAAAGGAATGAGGGAGCAAATCAGAACAGATGAAGGCACATGATGAAATCAGGGAGCAGACAGGAACAGATAGCATTGAGAGTGGGATTTTTTTCTCTCATGTAGCCCCAAGGGAGCTTGGCTTGCTAATCGAGGTATGTATGTGTTCACCCCTGTAACCAGCCAGCTCTTATGCTGATGTCAGCAAGAAGTGGCAGCAGAGATTGTTTCTGTTTAAAGGAGCCTCAGCAACACATACCTATTCCTCCTCAGGGAACTGGCTTTGCCCGAATAAATCCGCCCATGGCAGAGGATGTACTGGACACTACCTCAATTCACCTTGATGGGAGCAGATAGGGAAAGATTTAGCCCCAAATTTAAATAGTTGCTAAGGACAGCTTCATTCCAGTTTCTTTAACCCTGGAGATCCCAATTCACAAATGCTAGTGAGCCTTGACTCCCTCTAGTTCCTTTATAGAAGGTTCAAAGCAAAACTCCGGCATTACCACTTTGAACCATTTGCCCTGGAGGAGCCAATCTTTCACCATTTGTTGGGTTGAAAAATTCCACTGGTTCCTCAAGGCACAGGGTGTGAACACCTTTCAAGTGTCTGAAGCAATCACCTGGCATGTCTTCAATTTAGTACTCACAGGCAGTTGTTAGCACACCTCTCCTGTAAGAGGTATGATAGAATTAAGTATTGGTATTATTTATTAACAATATCACCTATCCAAAATAAATGATCTTCTTTAGCCTAAAAGACTGTCATGTCTTCCATCAAATCTCAGCAAAAGGACCAGAAATATTTAGTGAATGTTGAGAATGTTCTTTCATTCCTACCAGTGATCCCTCACCTCTCAGATTACCTCAGGGAGAGGCTGAATGGAAAAAGTAGGGAAACTACTACTTTAAGAGTTTTCTTTGATGAAGCAGAGTATTTAAAGAAACTATAGAGCTGAACAACTTTTAAATTCACTACAAAATCTGAAAGGATAAAGGGTGGGCCCAAACTCGGAGAGTGAATGACAAGTAAGCAGTTACTGAAATAATTACTTGATAATTACCAAACATCTGAAAGTAAGTTGTTTGATAATTTCATTCCAGTTCATAGAGGACAAATATAAAAAATAACCATTATGATCAGATTTTTCCTGATCTTACACACACAGCTACTGCTGCTGTACTGTACCCTGCAAGAGTTCTGTGTACAATCCTCTGTCTTCTGAATTTGGAGACAAATTTGCACAAATATACTGTCAAATTACAGCCCTAGAAAGACTCCTGGACTTAATTTCCACCAGATTACTCGAGGTCCAGGACAGTATATCCCTGCTAATGTCAGAGCCACTCTAACTGTGTGAAACCTGAAGGATATGGTGATGAACCAACTCTCATAAGTGCTATAGTTCCTTGAAAATTATACATATTTAGGTCAGGCTTGTATATGTAAGGAAGTGAAAACTTTTAAAACACCTTTTGGGCTCTCTGATGTTATGAAGTATTCTAGGTGTGGAACCTCTCTCTTCTGGCCCTTTCTAAAGCAGAATTTCACTCTCCTGCCTCCACACAGTAGTAAGAGAAGCATGGGTTTTCAGGATCCACTGATACTTCTTTTGAGAGCTTGGACTGCCCCCAAGGCTGAGCAAACATGGGCTGGAGGGGCAGTTCTCACTGTCACCCAACTTATTGTCTTTATTACAGAGTCTGCAAGCAGCTTTCACTTTTCACTATCTCTGATTTTTAATTTTTTCCCCCCAATATCACATAGAAGCCCAGACAGGATTTCAGGCCTTATTATATCTAACACGTCAAAAAACCCCTTACCAGTCAAATTCCCATTAATTGATTTAACTGCATTAATTTTATTGTATCATTGCAACCCAAGCAAAACAGATACACCATGCTGGAATAACATGCATTTATTCTAGTACAATTTTATACTTATGTAGTATTCCTTTTCATGAATAGGGATTAAAATGTGGTTTATCTACGACAAAATGATAATCATCTTTATGGAGAGTTTTTTAAGCTCAAGCAGTGACAAAGTGATTACTGAATTGCTCAAGATGCTGATAATGCAGCAACTGGCACAGATTTGATGTGCACAGCAATGGTTCAAGTATTGACTATATGGCAAGCCTTTGTATGGATTTTACACAGCACTGGCCTGTTCTTAATAATCTTGTATGTGAACACCTTCTTTTCAGGAACAACAGTAATTTTCTCTGCAGCAAGAATTTTCACACAAACGGTACTTAAAAATTGCTGCCATCCTCTTTCACATCCTCTTTATTGTGAATAAACTTTTAACTGAGAAGTCATGAATGCCAGAACATGTACACCATATATTGAAATATGTAACTTCCACAAAACTATCAGCATATATAATTTTCAATATCATAATCATACTGTGAGCATTTCACTTCTACAATGCTACCAAAAAAGTCAATTTTAAGATAAGAGACCAAACACTAGCTAGAGAATGAATATCTGATGTAAAAAGATACAATTATATTGTCCCTCCCTTCTCTTTTAAAGATGTGTTCACTTTAGCTCAGTTGAATTAAAACAGGATCCCAATAATTGCTCTGGAACAACTGTACTTCTAGACAAAATCAAACTTCAGACTAAGGGTATACAAAATGGTGGTTCATTCACCCCTTTTCTTTCCCAGAAACATTTTCTAAAAGACTGATAATACTGATGCCATCAGTGCTGTCATTCAAACTATCTAGATCATGTGTCATGCAAATATTTAGCCAAGACAGATGAGTTTTCTGGGTTCACATGAATAGCATTGGATGACAAAATATCTGACTATGGAATTCTCAACTTTTTCAGCTTGTATCAAAGTCCCCCTAAATCTCTTTGGCATCTGACTATTACGCATACCTCTTCCATGTGCTTTTCTGCATTGATGCTAAATACTGCCTTCCATCACCATTTCAGTTGCAGAGATGACATGGGATGACTCGATGCTTTCAGTGGTCTTCTCTTGTGCTCCTGTTTGAGGACAGAACAAGGGTACAAGGAAAATAGTCTTTCTTTCCTTTTCAGCATTTTTCAAGAAGAAGACCCACCCTTGCACAGACCCATGGGTACTATGAGTTGCACCATGACCCATTCACCTGAAGCATCCAAATCACATTTCAGCTCCCAAAATAAGGGTTGGTTAGAACTCAGGGGAAACAGGCCCAATGCTGCTGGGAAAACATAATGATTTTTAGGCATGGTCATTTGGGTGATGGTCTTGAAGCAGGAGGTCTGGAATGCAATAGCCAGAAAGATGACTCTTCTGTTAGGGATAACATTTATATCTGACAGTTGCATTTCTTCCTCCTGATTAGAAATAGTCCTCTCCAAGAATGGTTCCTGAGGGATTACAACACATCTCAGCATTTTGTAACCATCAGTGGAAGTTCCATTTCCCACAATTGGTGTGGAGAAAGTAGGCTGTGACAGAGGAAAGGTCAGGACAAAGTGGTTGTTTCAAAATAATTGCTTTCCAAAAGTGGGGAAATAATGTTTATTTATACAGTAGAAAGAGTGCATTGTGGAAAAGGGCACAGGGAGACAGGTTTCTCCACTGCTTCCCATCAAGCAATTTCTACATAATGTGAGGTTCAAGCACAGGTGAGACACCTCATATAATTCTGTAATTTTAAGGGGTCAACATCCAGTTGTGGACTACTGGTGCAAACTGCTCTTTATAGTCAATGGAAAGAAATGGTCCCCATAAGTGAGAAAATCGTATGCATGTCTTACCATCAGATCAATCACCTTCAGCATGAGCTTGTTTCTCCTGCTGAGAGCTGAGTCTGGGCTCCTAGTTCATGTAGATGTCTAACTAAATACAAATGAACCCAAGCCAGCTGTCTGTGTGTGGCATGCCTCACCCTCAGATGTGCAACCCATACATTTTATTCATAATTTACAGAAGACTGCATGAGAGAGAAGAAAAAAAGGAATTGCAATAGAGGAAGAAAGGAAAGGGTGAGACATATACAGAAAGAGAACCATAAGGTAAGGAAAATGGCAGTACTGGAAGCTGGATGTGAATACAGAAGGAATTTAGGATAAATGGCCAGACGCAAGTAAGAAATCCTACACAGCTTTCCAATTGCTGAAATGCAGCATTCCTAGAGAGACACAGGAAACTGTGAATCTTGTAAAAGTGTTAGCTCTTTTGCATAAATGTTATGTCCCACTTGATGGGTCTTTAATTGCTTCCCTAAGATGTCAAGTACTTTACCTACATTTTCTGTCTCTTCATCATATCTCAGTATTTCTAGTTGAAATTTTTCTTGACAGCTTTGCCTTCAGAATCAGAAAGTTTTTCCGTTGTCCACTTGCTTAATTTTCAAACACGTCCATGTCTTCACACACTTTGGTAAAACTCCCCTTGGGCATATTTTGTTCTTAAAACCCCATCATTTCTTGACAAAGACAATGCATCAGCAATAGCTTTGGCCACGGAGATGCTGACCAGTATAATTTCATTGTGTGCTTGCATTCTGCTGTCTACCTGTGTCTAACTGCTGTCTTTGTTATGTACTTAGGACATGTGCTCTTTGTTCTGTTTGCACAGCATCCTGCAAAATGGCATCCTAGTCTCTGACTGGGCTCTGGTGCACTCTGATAATAGAGGTGATAAACACGCGTGTCCTGTCTGATGTTGCTATGATGCATGTGAACCACGTTGTTCTTGCAGGCTTTTAAGAGCAAAAGCACCACCCGCACGGGGGTACAAGGTAACACCACTCTCCTGGTTTTGCATTGGTACCCATGGTGTTCTCCCTTGGCCTCAGACCAACGGGATGCTTTAGACCAAGACTTCTAAGCAGAACTTCGCACTCAGTTTATTCCCGTTTGTTTCTTACTGTAAACCACAGCCTGGAGCAATTTCTGCGGGAAGAAGCACAAGGCAATCTAGACGCTAGGGCGAGCAATCCTGGGCGACAACAGAGGGGCGGCTTTGACGGAAGAGCCGTGCAGGCCGGCTGGAGTCACTCGCACTCCCGTTCTGCCCAGCACCGCCTCCCGTCGCCCCGCCGGGGCCGCCCCCC
>VZRL01003795.1:206459-226668 GCA_013397895.1 Origma solitaria | reverse complement strand
TGTGTCTCCGCAGGCCGAAGCGGCAGCCGAAACCCTCCTCGGACGAGGGGTACTGGGACTGCAGCGTCTGCACCTTCCGCAACAGCGCCGAGGCCTTCAAGTGCTTGATGTGCGACGTGAGGAAGGGCACCTCCACACGGTGGGTCTCCGGCGGACGGGGAGCGTGGGCGGCGGGGGAGCGCTTGTGCGGCCGTGACAGGAATGGGGGCCGGGACAGCCGCGGCGCATCCCCAGGCTGTGAGGGAGGGCGGCCGTGACAGGAATGGGGTCTCGTTTATCGGGGGTGGGGGCGGGAACGCACTGCCTCCCCCGGCCCGGGGCTCCTCGCTGAACCTGACCCAGCCGTGCGCCGGCGTGTATCGAAACAGAAATAATAAATACCAGGAAGGGCATAATCGCCTGCACAGCCTAACCCTCGAGAGGCTGTGCTCCTCTCACGAGGAAGAGCCATCCCCTGGGGAGTACCTGCTAAGACACTCACCCTCTAATGTTTTTTTTAAATTTTGATTTTTTTTTTTTTTTTAATGAGTTTAACTTTACCTCATGCATAACCCCTTTATTTTGTTATTATTACTATTAATTCGCTTTTCATCACAGAGCATCACCGTGCAGGTTTCCGGGGGCTATAAGGGGTGGATTATAACCCTTCAGTGTTTAGGGAGGAATTGTTAACTGAATTGCGCTGTATGGAATTGCCTCCCTGTAAAACTGTGACTTCCCAGGAGGACCTTTTCTCTGTACACCAGTCAGAAAGCTTGCGGTGGATTAACTGATTCCTGTGCCTGCCGGTGGCCTAAACATGCGTGCTTGGGGAACGGAGGCTTTTTACAAACGAGCAGGAGCGCGCTTGTAGCCATGCATGCTAACGGAAGAGATTGTTGCTCAAGAATCCTTCTTACCCTTGCCATACCTATGGGTTAATCCCATCAGCAGGAGAAGTTTAAATGGCAATCAAGTTGCAATCCTATCAAAAGGCACAATTACATTGTAGATATTGGTCGAAGCACTGCTGAGTATGACTTGCAACAAATGTTACATGTTTGAAATTGTACCTGTGAAGTTGGGTCCAGTTACTTGACAAAAATGATTACTCTTGGTTTCTGAAATTGCTTTCCCTGACTTCTGAAAAACAGAATGAATATTAGGACTTCTCATAACTTCAGTTTTGAACATTAGTTGATTTTTTTTTTTTGTTTGACAAAGGAGATCAGTGAGGTAAATGTGCCAAGAGGGAATTGCATCTGTCACATATATTGTGTCTCCCAGTTATAACAATGGCATTATGTTTATATCACAGAGAGGTGTGTACAGGTTGGTAATGTTCAGCAAAATAAGACTGCTGAAGTCTTTAAAAACAGCATGAAAAAAGCCTCTTTAACATCCAGTCAGTTTGATAAGCAAAGTCAGTTTAAAATTATGTTTTGTTGCATTGGAAACTCAGCTGGATAAAAGCATTGAAACTTAACAAAGAAGCTAACAAAAACTGGAGCTCCTGAGAAACAAATATTTTCATTGCCTTCTAGTTTCCCTACTTGAATATTTCATCTTCTAAATAATTTTGTACCAAAATATCTTTTTCTCTTTTTTTTTGGTTTCTACTTTCTTCCTGACAGTGACTTAGTATGCTAACTGTAGCTGATAGGTTGATTTTTCTTTTTCTACTTAAACTGTGTAACAATGTGTACCTGAGTAGGTTCATGGGATTCTTTTTCCTGTAAGTTTTAGATGGGTTGCATTTTCATATGTTTGCCAAGGCCAGGTTTTACATATGGCATGACGTAGATAAAAGTTGGGTTTAGCTCAGGCAGCTTTTGTCTCCAATTCTGATATATGATTTGATCTAGTGAGTAGACCTTTGTGTCCAAGGAGAGAATCATTAGGGTGCCAAAGAGACACAAAAGGCCAGTTGGGTGGATTTTTTTATTCCTTTTTTTAAGGATCTGGGGTCCAAGTGAGCAAATTATTACCTTGTTTAAGCATTTGCCTATAGGACAAAATGGTTTTCATCAACATGAGGCAGAATAACAATGTTTTGATGGCACTGAGAATGCATTATTTATTTATTTTAGTCTTCCATTTTGAAGCTTGATGTTAGATTAAGTTGATGCCTCAGCATGGTTGCTGCTGTGCAACGGTTCTTACTTAAAATTTTTGACTGTGGTTTTTTTTACTGATTAGTGCTTTGTCTATAAGACACTGCAAAATGCTACTTTAAAAAAAAAAAAAATTCAGAGAAATCTCTTTCTTTGTGTTGAAATGTGATACCTGATTCTGCATGTTAAATGTCACTAAATGTGACCAGATTTGCCGGCAATCTTAAGTGGGTTTGAAGGCCACTGGAAATCAGGTGCAAAGTTGATTAAACCACTTTTTAAAAAAAATACTGATTATGCACATTTAACTTTACAGAAATATTTTCAGGTAGGGGTAGGGTTTGTGGGTGTTTTCACTGTTGAATAATCTCTCTGAACGAGTTATCTTTTGTGTTAGACATGGATTATTTTCCTTAACAACTGGTAGAATTGTTAAGATTAGTGCAAATAATTTTTAAGATTTCTTGATTATATTTTATTTCTATACTGCATTTTCAAAGTAGATTAAATCATGGAGTTAAATTTGTTTTGTCTATGGCAGTATTGCATTGAATGGTTAAACTGAGCAGTGCTTGGAGGGGGAGGTCCCATGGGGAATCCTGGATTATCAGGAAGTGGTGTAACTGATTCCCAAAGCGGCACTCTTTTCTTTGGTTTAGCGCTAAAGAAATGCCCCAGCATGGTGCCAGTTAGATGTGCCACAAGTCAGATGTAAAATTAAGATCCTATCTGCCAGATGGAGATCCCTGTACCTTTTACTCTACAATTGTTGCCAGACATTAATTTGGTAATGTCACCGAGCATCTAAATTCTCTCTGTAAACATGGCTTTAGTATTTACTTTCTAACCTAAATTTTTCTGTTTTGTTGCTTGGGTACTGAGAAATTACTGTGTTCCTCTTGATAGGAGACTGCGCTGAGTATAGTAATTTTCTACATGTGACCTTTAAAACATTTTGAAATCTTTCTAGATAAAAGATGTTATATAAATTTGAGGAATATATAAATTTGAGGAACATAGGACTGTAATAATTATTCCTTACTTGGAAAGTCTCCTGCTGAAATTCATTAGAAGCACAAGTAAGGAATACTGAATAGAACTCTAATGTACTGTGTTGTAGAGGGAACTGGTAGCGAACTCTATATTTAGGTTGCCTAATAGTTTCCATTATAAAGAAATTGTATGAACTTTTTGAGAAGCTTTGTTGTTTGCAAAAGCCATTGACGTTTGGCAAGAGGAAAAGTCCTAGGCTAAATAAGTGGTCTGATTTCCTTGCCCCATTAAATTGTTTAAGTTTTGCTGTGACTAAATCACTTGAAAATCATCGTTCCCCTTCTGTCACTCACATTGTACAGAAAAGTCATTGCTGGGACACTGAAAAAGCCCAGACTGGAATCATGTAAAAGCAACAGTAGCAATGATGGTGTGCTGAAAACACGGAAGGGAATTGCATGGCTCCTGGAGAAGTTATAATGGGCTTGCTGAATTTGGTCTGACTCTCACAATTACTGCTTTGTCAAAGGAAAGTTGCCTCCATTGGCAAGCTACCATTTCTTTTCTTTCTTTCCTTCTGTTCTTCATGGCAGTATCTGAATCAGGAGTGTACCAATGCTGGTTGACCTTCAAGAATTGGGCTGGATCCTTGGATGGACCTTATTGCAGCAAATGTTTTCTCCCAGTTGACTGTCCTTCAATAGATGTTTGCATTTTGCTTTCCTTGCCAGCTAACACCATTAGTCACTGTAATTCAGATGTGTTGTAAAGCTGAAGATTAAGAGTTTGTGTTGCTGGGAAGAAGTACACAAGAGGATTGGCATTCCCTCTAAAGGAATGCACATTTCCTGCTCTCTGCTGCTTTCTAGGAGGCTGCATTACTGCCCTGTTGTCACCTCTCCAACTTTCTCAGAAGTGTTACTAATGCGCTTGTTACTCAGCAATCGCATCCAGATTGAAAATTACCTGTCATTTTGCTTTCCTTCATGTGGTTTTTATACATGTGGTCTGATCTCTAGTTGCAGGATCCTGTTCTTTTTTCCACGCTATGACAAACCACTTCTCCTTTCAGTGTGAATGATGAGCATCCAGGGCAGTGTAGTGAGAGCTACAGGAGGAACTGCAAATACTGGCATTTTAAACTTTGAAATGTTTGGTGTGATATTCTACTGTGTAATCAAAGGGAAAAAACGGTGCAGGGACATGCGATCTTATTTCCCCTTTTCAGACTCGGTAGTATTCTCTTACCTAATAATATGGGAAGATTTGTTGTACAGAAGTGTATTTTATGATTTCTGTGGTTTTATTTTTTTGAACTACTTTCATTACTTGCTTTGAATTCAGTAAAAACTTAATCTTGGCTATGAATCTGAGTCTTAGTGCTGGCTATTCCAGCCTTTTTTTTTTGCTTTGACTTGGGGAAGGGAGGGAGAATAAGGAGATGAGACAGGTACAAATGTCTTCTGTGAAGTTTTGTGTGTTTTTTTTTTTTTTTTTCTTGGATTTAGGGTGTTTTTTTAGAGGGGTTCTTATTTGATACACATGTTGCAATTTGATACACATATATGCAATATCATTTCTAAAATAGCCCCTGAAATTTGTAGGCAGGATGAGAAAGTCATGTTAAGTCATGATGAATTTTTGTGGGTTTGGGAGCCACTTAACATCCTTTACTGCTGAAGCAGGGATATATATTATAACCAGCTGAATTGGAAGCATGGCTTCTGTGTTCTATGATCTATTGATCTTCATCACTGAATTGTTCCTTTTCTCGTAGGCTAAGGTATGAAAACCCAAATTTAAATCCCACCAGACAGAAGAGTGTGAGATATAAAGAACAGGGATGCAGTCTTTGTACATTTCCTTGGTATTTGGTCTGTGCTCCTTGACTGTGCCTGAGAGTTTGGCTGTCTAGTATGTGCATGTATTTTGTAATCATATCTCATCTCCTAAATATGAGATACAGGTCTCTACTTGGAACTGTCATGAGTTTGTTTTGTGCTTTGAGATGCATAAATAAAATGTTTAATTTTTCAACTTGGATATCAAGGTCATTTTTCTTCAGAAAACATGTGCAGTGTGTTTAGTCATGTACCATCTGGATGTTTATAAGCACAAATCGGTTACATTTAATCAAATCTGGAATTTGTATTTCTGTTGAAATGCAGTACTGTTGAGGACAGAGAGTTGGTACTTCTCTTGTATATCTGGTTTAACATGTCTGTTTCACAACAGCTTGTTAAGGACTCTTCTGCCTTCCAGAATGCAGCCTCTGTGTGTGCACATGCGCGTGTGTGTCGGGGGAAGGTTGGGAAGGAGAAAAAGAGGAAGAACTGCCTGTCATGCTGATTTTACAAATACCTGACTGAATCAAGCTTAACAGGCTCAAGAGCTGTTCATTACTTGTGGTAGTTTAGAGAAGGAAATACTTGCAGGAATGAAGTGAGTGGGAAAGTCATATAGACCTTGGTAAAATATGGATTATATATTGCAAATTTTATGGTTTAGTGCTAATATTAAATTATGAAGAGGAGCAAGAATAAATAGTTCTCTTTTGCTCTGTAGATAGCTGTTGAGTAATCTAGTTATTCTGGACTTCCAGTCTTATTTTTTAAAAAGAGTTTTTAAAAGTAACCTTTGAAATTGTTTTGGAATTTATTTAGGGATTGTTTTCCCTGAAAAATATAGTGAAACCTGAGAATTCTGCACACTTCAATTTCAATGATGTTATAAAACAATGAATGAATTTTTTTTGATTGGGCTGGCTCTGTTAGATGCTCCTCATGGGTATAGCTCGTGTGGACAGTAGCGATGCAATGGGTAGCCAATCAAAAGAAAATCAAGTCTGTATTTTAGAAAGGAGTAGGGGGAGGGTTTGTTTTTTTTAAGGTTAAATCTCATGTTAAATATTTGTAGTTTTGTACCTGACAGGTATTTTAATTTGTTACTCTAAGAAGCTTTTGAAAAAATGTAATCTTCTTGATCCATTACAGTCTGGTGTCCTTTTGTGTCTTCTTGTTACTTCAGTAGGGCTTTTTTTAAAATGTAATTGTGGGACCTGCTGTGCTTTGTGCTGTCTTTTTTGGAATTCATAATTTTCGTTTTGAGTCACCTTCACTCAGGATGGTCTTGTCAGATAGTTTTCACCACCTTTCAGCTTGATTCTTGTTCTAGTCCTTATACCTTTGTCCAAAGTATAATTAAAAATATTAAATAGTATGCCTTTAGAAACTCACTATAAAAATATGCTGTAGATACATGTAAATAAACCTACAGCTGGTTGTTGAGAACTATGAAACAAGCAAACCCAAATTCTGGGCTTCATTCTGCAAAACTTTGTCCTCATCATAGTTTAGCTTAAGTGGGAAAATATATTTTTGGCTGTTGCAAGTCAAGACTGGCAACATGTATTCCTTTTCTCCTAGTCAGTAGGACTATTAGTCCAGTGAAGAAAGAAATCAGACTATCAAGTCAATTGGCTTTATCCTTTAATGCTCCCAATTCTTAAATAACTTCATTCTAGTATCTTTCTGAAATTTGAGTTAGGCTGAATTTTTATTTGCCCATCTTGTGATTTCACTTTTTTTTTCTTTTTTCTTCTGCAGTACTTGATGACTTCTTTCACCTTCCCGTGGTTTTCTAAACATTTTTTTCTGAGGGTGAATTTCATTAGAGGCTGTTGACTGCCATAAATAGCAATAAGTGGACTGTGTCTTATTCTAACTTAACTCATACTCCCTTGTTTAATTTGGTTATATGGAATTAAACTTTTGTGTGGGTACTGAAGCAAAGAAGACTTTTTGCCAGCTGGTATTTGCTTTTTTTCCATGTTTGATAATGGATATATTTCTTTTTTTCTATTTTCATGATGAAGTACTTTCCTTTCGGGCAGAAGTAGTGTGTGATTTGATGCATGTAGCTTTGGTTTTGGCCTTNTTTCTTTGTCTTGTTGTGTTTTTGCTTTTTTTTTTTTTTTTTTTTTGTGTGTGTGTGTGTGTGTAAATGTCATTTTTGGTTTTAGTGCCACTAATGGTATGCTCATTCTGTGCATCTTTTCTAGGGAAAATTATCTGTCCTAGACTAAAAGCTACTGGGATTTGAACAAACACCTAAAATAAGATGAAGTCTGTTAAAAAAGAGGACTAGCTGGTAAAAATAAAGCTCTTGTACCACCTGTAAAGTAATGAGAAGTTGTATTTTCTGCCCCATAACTTTTATATACCAATTTTTCCTTGATTGTTGTGACAGCCCACTATGCCTGTTCCTGTTTAAAACTTGATAGAAATGTCTGTACTTTTCATCTTGAAAGTCGGGTTAGGACAGTATGCTTTGCAGAAAATTTCTTCAGAGTATCAAATGATATCTTCTTGGCTCATACAGTCAGCTACAAGATACTTTTGAAGTAGGCTAGTTAGAACAAAATACTAAGTGTTGAATTTTTACACTTTCATGCAGTAGCTTATCCTGGCTTAAGTAGGACAGAGAGATCCTGAGGATTGTTCTCTGAAGTGCATTCCACTGGTATGTGGTACGCTGATGTAGAGCAGGCTTGAACTTGGAGAGTCCAGCTGCAGAATGTTGTTGGTAGGCTTTTGCCTGGCAAAATTTCCATCAGAAGTCAGATTGAAGACTAGAAGATATGACCTTAATGTCTGCTACAAGTTTTTTCTTGTTTTCTTAGGAGCTGAGGGGTGGGGAGGAAACAAGCAATTGAAAATTTTCCTATTCTAACTTACTGAAGATTTGTGACCTATCTTTAAACTTTTCCATAATGCTTGAATATACTTTCTCTGAACCATACAGTTCATATGTCAGTGCCTGCTAGAAAAAAATACGTGTGAATATGTGGGGGTTTGAAAATTCACTATGGAAATAGGGTTCCTAACTCAAAGCTGAAAATGTTCTTTTGGCACATGCAGTGAAAGGAAAGTTGTTTGTTATGGCTATCATTGAAATCTGTGATTAGGGTCATGCACTAGAAGTTCTGTAATTGAATAAGAAGGATAAAAGAGAAGGTGAGGAGTCATTCTGTGGCATCTTTTTAGATTAATATGCATCTTAATGAAGAACATTATGGAGACTTGATTTTTAAAGGAAAGTGTGTAGCCTTTTCCCCTACTCAAGGTGGACATCTTTGTGGGGTTGGCTCTGAATGGAAGAAGCTTCTAGATTGCTGCAGCCTTCTGGGAAGATGACACCTGCAGTGCAGAACAGATAAGAGGTCAGAAGCAAGTTTCTTCCAGTCTGATCACAAAACCAGCTTGTACCAAGTATTGGCCCTGTTTAGTGCAACATTGACTGCACTGCTGCATCATTGTGAACCTCTTATTTTGCATGGTTTTTTTACATAGGTGCAAGAGGCTTCACAGTTTCTGTAGGAAAGGGACAGAGGAGCAGCGTGGACGATCCAATCCTTTGTGGGATTGGCAGTTGGAAGAGGTCACCCCCCCATGAATCCCAAGGATCTAGGGGTGCAGGAGACTGTAACCACTCTTTTCTCTGTAGACTCCCAAATACTGTCTCCTCAGAGGATGTTGTTAGAGGAAGTTGAGCTTCCTGACCCCTGCTCATACGTAGCACACCCTCATCTAGGAAACATAGATTAGTTGATACCCATGTTTCTCAAGCAGGGTATTTTCAATATAGTTGTCATGTTGAGCATTGGTGCACCGCAGCCTGTGGCATATGGGGAAGAATTGTAACAACGATATGCGAGAGGTTGGAGCCTTTAAACTGGTTGTTGGGGAAGTAACATTTGATGGCTGCTTTGAAAACTAACCATGAAGATGAACTTTGCCTTTCTAAAGGTCCTAATACAGATATTTCTTAGCGCAGGCTGTTGTGCACTGTGCCAGTTGTCTTCAGGAGACTTGCTGGCCTCATCTGTTAAATGTCATCTGGAAAATAGGGCATTCCCTTTAAGGGAATGATTAAATAGGGACACTGCCTCAAGGGGTAGTTTTCTGCACATTTTTACAGTGACTGATAAAACCATATGGGTCTTGTGAGTCTATTCTAATTGAATCAGCTTTTATTGAAAGACAGAATTGCTAGAAATGCACTGAATGGATGATTTCCAAGTAAATGATTCACACCGTAAAACAGCTAGGAATATGAAAGCACAAATCAGAGCTGCCTGAAAGTTAGAATTCAGATATACATAGGATGTGTAAAACTTGCATTGCTACTCTGCTATATGCAGATGGATCTATGTTATGTTTTCTCATACAGACCGCTAGCTCCATTGTTTACACTGTCATTAATTGTTCAGTTGCATTATTTGTGGAGGCATTGAAATGGACTGTTAACACTCTAGGATATGGTAGAAGTAGTGGTAATGAGAAAAATAATTTTGGATAGCAAATTGTTGAAGATGCATTTAATCAGTAACTGCTTCAATGTAAAAATAAAGACTAGTTTCTCACAAGATGGCTTTGTATGGTGATTAGTGAGGGCATATTCATGTGACACGGCAAGCTAAATGTAGTTTAATCTGATAGTTTATATTCTATGAATAGCTTAATAGAGTACTGATGACTGAAGGAGAGTGAGCTGATCTGTGTCAGGACCCAAAGACTGCTTCTGGTAATGAATTAATTTAATTGCTAGCAACTTGTACTTGCATTACAAGAACTGGTAGTAGGAAATATTTTTTACTTTTCATAGTGGGACTTAATCTGCTAAAAATCATGAGCAGTGTCATTATGTGAGCTGCTTGCTCCTGTGTAGAACACAGTTCTAGTTTGCAAGGTCTAACTGGCCACAGTATTTGCAATACTACTTAGTAGTATTTATACACTAGTAGAAATAGTATGTATTTAGGATTTGTACACAGTGTCCCTGATTATTTCCTCTTTGCTTTAAATAATATCACTGCTGTGCTTATACAGAAATGAATTTTTTTTTTTTTCGTTAGGAAGTACATTGTGGCCTACTGGCACTTGATCTCAAAAACCAGCAATAGTAATGGGGCAAATGTTTATGCTGGGTTTATAGTGAAATTGAAAAATCATCTTTCTTTGTTCTGGAATATTGTTTGGCAGGACCTAAAAGCTCCTGTTGTAAAAGGTGCTGCAGAAAGAGATTGTGGAGTAGATATGATAGTCAATAAAAAGATAAATGTAATTTTTAAAAGCAAATTTTGCTTATGTATCAAATTGAGAAGAAAATCCTGTTAGTTGAAAAATTGCCTGATAAAAGAAAAAGTCTGAAAACATTGTAACTGCTAGTCTGCAAATATATGAAAGAATATATTAAAAGTTGTTGTGCATTTTGTGTGTAGAAATGCTTAACAATTCTCTAATTATTTGGGAATTAGTGTTTTGCATTTGACTAAAATAGTCCTCCACTATTGAAGTTTAAAAAATATTTTATGTATTTAATGTTTACTATCATAGTAACTCTTGAAGATTTCATTGTCTTGAAGCACAAAGAAAGATCAGTAAAAAAGATGGCTAAATTAATGGAGTAAAGATAGGGAATTTTTTCTTGGTTTCTGTGCATATGCTTACACCTTAATGGTACAGATTTGACCATAAACTGGAATGAATAGCCTAAAATGTAACAGTTAAACTTTTGCCTTCTCACTTGAAGCTTAAAGAGTTTCTGCCACTCAGTGTCTGTCAAATTTGTTGTTGGTTGTCAGCATTATTACATGAGGACAGCTACTGCAGTGACTTAATGCATGCACATCTCAGTTCTAGTTATTTCTTTCTGTATTATAAAAAATTCAAGTAACAGTTTCTTGACTCTTAGGAAATTCTTTTGCTTTTGTAAGCCATGATTACAAGATCATGATGAGAAATTAAATTTGGTTCCCTTTATTTTGTTTAACACTGTCAACACCATTTGAATGTCTATACACGTGTACTCCTCAGCCTTCTGATATTATTTGTGAATTCCTAGTCTTGAAAAGAAGAGCAGTCTTTTTGAAGTTAAGCTCTTCAGAGGCAGAGCTCAAAGCCAGGAAGACTCAAGTAGCTGTTTATATGCTTAATTTTTAGGTGAATGTTTAGATGAAGTTGCTTACATTTTTTGTCATTAAAACTAGTTATCGTGGGAGGGAAAAAGGACTCTGGAAGGGGCACAGATACAGAAATCACTAGTGTCATTGTTACCTGTTTTGCAGAAAGACTTCTGAAAAAAAACCCTGTGGAATTGGAAATGTTAATTACTTGCTATTTACAGAATAACTTGTTGTCAGCATATGGAGGTGGGAGAAGGGAGGTAACTGTATCCAAAAACCCTGGCTAATGGGTGGGAGAAAATAATTAATGTATTTTTGAAAATGAACAGAAAGCTTGTCATACTCTAATATTGCTACAATACTTGACTATAGCTGTGCCCTGTAAAAGTTATTGAAATAAATGCCCTAAGAATTGCTCAAAACATTCATACCTATGTGAAGGTGTTCTCCTAATAGTATGTGTTACAGTAGTATTCATTCCTTAGAAAATCTACTTAAAACCACTTCTTCACATCCTTCACTTTGTTTAAAAAGCTGCTTTCTGTAAAATCATGCCTCTTTCTATTTGTCTCCCTGTGTATATCTGCTTGCTTTTGAGATTAGGAACAACCTTTTACTTTTAAATTAAGGGCTCTAGTTACTGTGTTAAGATATATTTGAGAATGTGGCCCTTAGTAGTTAGAGAAATGAGGACATGTGGTGGAGGAGATTGGAGTAGAGACTAGCTAGAATATGATGATGAAGTAGAAAGTATGTGAAGATAAGCTTTTCTTGAGATTCCAGTAATGACTGTGAACTAGAAAAATTGAGATTAGAGTATTACTGTGGATATCAGATTTCTATTAGCTTCTTGAGTCATTAATATTTAGGATAGATGTGAGTGGAAAATGATCTTCAAATAAATTGTAAGATATTTAAAGCCTGTACATTTGTATTGTGAAATGACCCAGTGTAGTAATGAAAGAACAGAATAGAATCTTGAGTGACTCAACTTCGTTCTCAACAAGATTTTAATGCCCTTAACTGTATTCTGTTTAGACTTTAAAAAGACATGTAAGGAACAAAAATCATCAAATCAGGATTTTTATTAGGGTTTGGAATGTTTACAAGGCATTTCTGAGGTAATTTCTAAATGAGGGAATGGCAAAAGCTGGTGGAGGAGAAATACTAGTATATGAATGAAGTTAGAATTCCATTTGGAAAAAATATTGAGTATCTTAGTTGAGTCAGCTTAGAAACGCAGAAGCTGCACAGGAGCAGATGGAAAGGAGATAAATAAATCTGCAGGGCATGAATGAGAGAGGGATAGAATAATCTATTACAGAAGGTTGCTATTTAAGCCGTTGTCCTTCATAAGTAGTAAATGTAGAGGAAGGTGGGATTCAGGAAAACTTGTGTGGTTAGTTGGAGGAGCTGACGGGTTTTCTCTGAAGCCTAGAGATTTCAGTTCTAGCTATTTTTTCCTGCAACTGGTTTACCTTGTTCTTTTATGCTTTGCACGAAGATACTTAATTGGGAATGCCTGACTTTGATTTTAGAGTTTCTACTACATTAGTCAGAACCGTGACAAGTGTTCTGGGTTTAATCCATAATACATCACCATACCCTGTGCTTACAATGCAGCTTTTGGAGTGATCTCCAAGACTTTCCAAAGGAGCCATATGTGGAAACTGTAAAGGCAAAAGCATTTCTTTTCTTTAGCAGCTAAAGGATTCTATTCTTTAGCAGTCAGCTTCATGAGTTGGAGCAAAGATGACATATAGAAATAGATTATTTGCTTCTTGTGAGATCTTTTAACAATAGCAATTTTGCTAATTCCTGTGAAAACTGGGAGAGTAAAATTCAGGATGCTAATTGACTAGACTCCATGTTTCCAAAGAATGAGTCCTCTCATGCCATGGTGGTAGGACAGAATATATTGCAGAAGTGATGTTCAGAAACATGCTGAACTCATTACCTGAGCCCTGTGCACTGAGGGCCTAAAAGCAGCAAGAAGTTGAGTAGAAGATGTGGGAACTTGCATTAGCTTGGAAGCTTTTATTCTGTCCTGAATTGCCTGAAAGGGAAGAGTACTTTAATGAATAATGTGGATTTTTCATTTTTGAGGAAAGGATTCTGTGACCAAGGGTAAGATGACATCAGTCAGTTTTCTGTTCTAGATATTTCTTACTTCTCTTTCTTGAGGAGTATATCTGCTGTCTTGAACAAATAGTCGATGTCTCCCTACAGGGAAGAGAAGTGTAGATAAATTGTACTGCTTAAGGATTAGGGGTACCTTTGAATAAAACTTCTTTAAGTCTCTGAAGCCTGATTTGTTTTGGAGGTGGGGTTTATTTCTAAGAAGTGGAGAAAATCATTAAATTCATGTGCAAAATTGAAATTTTGAAATGTATGTGATACCATGTAGATATTCTACATTAAAAAGGTGAAAAATTATGAGGAAATACCACAGGCTTTTTATTTTCTCTGGGAAGGAAAACATAGTAGGTGATAAGATATTGCTGATCAGTCTTGAACTGATCTGATGAATAGACAATGCCAGGTATATAATAGTTGCCTCCATTTGATAGTATCATCATGATTATAGAGGTCTTTTCCAACCTAAATGATTCTTTGATTCTATGATATTACCTCCTTCATTGAATACTGCTGTCATTCAAAAGGTATTAGTATTACTACTTCGGGAGTTTCTCTTCCAAATACTGTTTAGTATTTAGAAGAGAAACTTGAATCCATGAACCCAGAATGCATCAATATCAACTTGGGCGGCTAGGATACAACATCCTTCTATAGGAACAGTGTTTCACAGGCAATTTTTTCCTGGTTTTTAGGATGGGACAAGATGAGTATAATAGGAAACCAGGAAGTAAGAGGAATTTGATATTAGAATTGTTTCAGCTTATTGATAGCTAAGTAAAACTGGACTAGATTACTGCTCTAGTTATTGGAGGAAAAGTTTGACAAGTAAACTGGCCAGAGCCCAATAGCAGACTTAAATATAAGGCCTAATGTGCTATTTTAAAAGTTTTTAGTTATTGCATGTATTTCTGACTTTAGAAAAGAGGTAATTTGCCACTTGAAATAGGATAAGCCTCCAGCAAGAGCTATTGGCCTGAATTGAAACCAGGAGGTGGATGGACTTGAGAAAAGGGAAGCAAAGGATCACATTAAAATGGAAGTTCTGCTTGGCTGATATTCTGGATCCGGGTTTTCTGTTGAAGAACATCTTTCAGCTTGATTGAATGCTGAGGTGACAGCATTTCCTTAACCTAGACCCATTGTGTTACGATTAGGAAACTGTAATTTTAATATTTCTGCAGCAGTAAAATATACAAAACAGAGGAGACACAGCTTCAGGAAAGGGTGTGCCTTTGAGTAGGTTGCCCATTATTCAGGATGTCTGAACCATCTAAACTGCACAGTATGGTTGACAATACACTTCCCACAACAGGTTGGAGAAAGCACTGAAATTTAATTGTAGCATCTAGATTTTCGTATAGAGAAGTATATATTATGCTCTGAGACCTGTGGGTACTGGGAGGATATGGGTAGTGGTTCTGTGTGGACCACTCCAAGTCCAGGATGTCTCCCACTAAATCAAAGCTAATGTGTTGGCTGCTCTGTTGGACTGTTGATGTCTCCATGCTGTGTTTCTCAGCAGTCTCACTTGCTTGGCTGCACTGTGTGCGACTTGGCAGTCTTATTTGGCTGGCTCTGGGCTTTCAGGATATGCAGCACCAAATGGATGAATCTACTCCCAACTTTACATGCAGGGGTACTTCATGCTAATGCAGGACTCTTGAGATGTAGGTAGACTTGGGGTTGGTTCATGGAAAAACTGTCACAGTTGGCCCCATCGTGCTTTTTCCAGGCCATAGCAGATGAACCTTAAAGCTGATTGACAGATAAGTAGTTCAGGTCTGTCAGAATTGGAGCGTATGCTCTGAGTAGTGCAGGAGACATTAGATGCTTTATGGACTTGTGATGGCTGCAGAAACAGCACTGTGAAAATGTGAAGTATAAATTAAATTCAGCTAAACCCCAAAAGGCTTCAACATTAAGCCAGTTTGGTTGTCTGCATGTTTGATGCACAATTCATGCAGCTAAGAGTTTGCTGTATTTCTTGTTCTTGTGTTGGTCATTAGTATTGTACACAGATTTTTTTTTAGTTTTTTTTTTAGATTTTGGTTCTCAAAATGGACCTGCTATGCTGTAATGAGACCAAGTTATTCACTGTATCAAATTAGTCAAAATGCAATTAACGTAGGTTAATGGTGAATACCAGGTGGGAGAAATCAAGGAAGCATGTACTGCTGTGAGGTGTCCAAAATTATTTATGCGTGGGAAGGTACTGTGTTGAGCTCTGGGACGT
This sequence comes from Origma solitaria, assembly GCA_013397895.1. Taxonomy (NCBI): domain Eukaryota; kingdom Metazoa; phylum Chordata; class Aves; order Passeriformes; family Acanthizidae; genus Origma; species Origma solitaria. The sequence continues at coordinate 211,244 of VZRL01003795.1, read as the reverse complement.
GGAAATGATTCAGGGCAACAGTTCCAGATATCATGTGGTCTAGTGCACTATGTGTCTTCTTGAGTATTTTTCATCTCTAGGCATGTAAATTGCTGTGCTATAAAGATTATTTTTTTAAGAATGTCAACAATGAAAACTAGTCCGTCCTTTGCAATATTAAATACTTTCTTTCTTTGAGGGCATCAGTATTGAATGAGTTTCTGCACATAAAAGCTAAAGCATAGACAAGTCTCTGCAGTCTCTATAAATATGCTTTCTAAACCAGCAGTTGGAACAAATCCTGTAAGATAAAATGTAATCACATCCTGCAACAAGAGGACTAGAGTTAAAATGTTGACATCCTGGTAGTTGAGCACTTAGGGGAATTTTAGAGAAGACAAAAACTTTATCCTTGTATGTTTGTATTAATGACTGTTGGCGGTTTAAAACCCAAAAATGTTAGTTTTCCTAATTTTTTAGAGGAGACTATGAAATATGTAGGACCTTGAAAACAACATTGGAATTAGATAATTAATAAAACTGTAATGGGTGAGGCTGGAATAGAAGTGTAGGTAGAAGTACATTTGATGTCAACTTAGAAGAAAGGTAGCACAGTCTGAAGATGAAAACTAGGTAGTAGAGGAGAGGTGCAATATTCCGAGATGTGATGTTTAGTGATCTCTTGGAAGCTCAGTAAGTCAGTTTGTTGGTATGGTTACAGTGCTTAAGTCACAAAGTTCTCCTCTGTTGGAAAGAATTGATAGCTCTTGCTTTCTGTAATAGTGTAAGCCTTTCTTTCTTAGTGCTCCTTCAAATGACTGAAGTGGAGTTACTGAGAAAAATGCAAAGCTTTTAAGGGCTGGCTAAATAATTATGTGCTGTTTTTACGAACATTTCTGCTTGTAATTCTGAATTGCTCAGTTGTGATGGTCCAATAGCGGCCCAGCAATAGAGGCAAAAATGCTTATAATCTTAATGCAGAAGATTATAGAGCTTCTTTCTAAACATCAGTTGGCTCAGGTGCCCTTGAATATTCTTAAAAAGCAAATTACCATAAATATAAACAAAAGGCAGTGTTAAAATTGTATCTACTTAATCTGTAGCAGTGTTTTACAAGGAGTCTTTAACTAACTGATTTTGAAAACCAGGAATTTAAACTGTTATATTTTGGCAAGTAATCAAAATCAAGTTCCTGTTACAGGAGTAGTTTCTATTAATTTTATCTTCTCTGAAATAGCCTTTTCTGTATGAATTAATTTATGATTCAGCTACCGCTAAGCAGGAACAATTCTATCAGGTTCAAGGTTCATGAGTGAGGAAGAGTTATCTCCAGACACTGGCATGACTTGGAAAGTGCTTGGTTGCAGCTCATTAGCCCCTTTTGAGTACCTGGGGAAAAAAAAAATTGAGTGCTTGAAAGGCATTCCTGGTGTTGAGAGAGATTAATTACTTTTTTTCTCGATTTTTTTTTTAATATAGGAACATTGAATACCTCATTTAATAAACTGGGATGGGACAAAGCAGATAATAAAATCTAGAACAGAGATATAACTGATAGCTGTAGAAAAAATTGACAACAAAAAGATGTCTGTTTAATGGAAGGAATAAATAACTGAGTGGGATATCTTGTCACAGCAAAGCCACATAGAAATTCTTGATTAATTTTTAGTGCATCTTCCAAAACATTACTTCTCTGTGGTTTTTCTTTACTGACTTCTTTACTGACTTCTGTTCCTTGTTGCAAAGATTCTTTTTTTCCAGTCTCATTTGTTTTATGGAAAAGAAGTTCTAAACCCAGGACTTAGAACTAAGCTTAATTTTCCAGCTGTACTCTAATAGAAATTATCTAGTTTGCCCTCAGGAACTGAAATTGTTATAAATTGAGAACTGATGTGACTAAGATTCCCCCCCACCCCCCCCCCCACCCCTTTTTAGCAAGTTTCCATAATCATTGTGTTGTCCACAAGCCTGGGAAACAATTCATTCTATGTCAAGAAGTTCACTAGTGTGTTAGTTCCTAAGTAACATGTCAGATTATTCTCTCAGGTCACTACATAGTAATGATGGGATTGTCACTTGACTGTCATGAGAAACTGTATCCCTATCTCCTGGAGCAATCTTCAAATCAAGACAGATCATCAGTTTTCTTTATGTATCACAAGTGTTTTCCACTTGAAATTATAAGCTTGTGCATCAATTACACCTTAGTGGTTCTTTCTCTGTTATGAATTACTATGACAAAAGGTCAAAACAATTCTCAGACAAGTTTTCTTAAAAATGTCTTATGTACTCTCTTAACCTACGCATTTGTAGTCCATTGAGTCCATTTGAGCTGTTCATTGTGGACTTGATACAGTGTGTGCTTTGCAAGGTCCTAGTGCTCTAGTGGAAAGCCTGTAGTTACATAGTTTTCAGTTGATATAAGATGGTAGTTATCCCTAAAGTGCTTTGTTCCTGTTCTTCATCTGTGAGTCAGCATAGCTTAATTCATGAGTGGACAAGGGGTAGTCTAGTTTTTACCCCAAAGTTCTATTGTGTTGACAATTTATTAATAGTCTTTTAGTTTATTTTAATTCATTAAGAACTTGCTGTGAAGACTCATGAAATCTTAGCTGATTTATATTAACTGCCTTTCCCCACACTTTATGAATTCTTGTTAATGGGAGCTGCCTTGATTTTGTGCTTTTGTTATTTTTCTCATTTCTTCACCTAAGCAAGAAGTGCCAGTAGTGTGATCCTGTGGGTTGGGATAAATAAGTATGTGTGTGAGCTGAGAATTTCTGTTGCTTTAATAATGGCTTTGTATTTTTGGAGTATCATGGTGCATATAATTCGTGCTTTTTTTGTTTTTAAAAACCTAACATCACAATCCAACTAACAAAATCCAAGAGCTTGGCAGGGTAAGCCTTCTTTTGGAGAAGATATCTATATCCTCAAAGTCTTAATAACAAAAACTATTTTATATATCATGATTTGAAATTTCTTAAATCCAAAACTACAGATCAAATAAATATGCTTGCAATGGAATGAGTAAAATGTTTCATTTCAAGCTAGGATCATTGTATTTCAATACAAAACAGAATAAAAAATTAATCCATTTCAAAATAATATTTTGGAAAGCGTACAAATAATAAACTGTTGAAATTCTTTTGCTGCTGTTGCTCTTCTCACACTGGTTTTTAGTGTAGATCAAAACGTGGAAATGAAACCTGCACTGTGTATACTGATGGACTGTGGACGTATGTTTCTGTTGCCAGCTTCCAAAGTATAAGTGTTCTGACAGCTATATCCTAGTAATATTAATGCAGTATATTTTTTCCAGTGAACATGATAAAAATTATAAACAACAGGATTTATTATTGCCTCCAGTGAATTCATTTGAGCTGAAAAAGCTTAAGTTTTATTCTATAAGGCCAACAGTGGCTTTAGCTGTGATACATCAAAGGTCAGCTTTTTCCTTTTTGTGATATGGATTGTCTACTTCTGTACTGGAGTGCACTCAAAACAGACCACTTCAGCATTTGAAGGGGCTGGGGGTGGGTGGTAAAGTAATACCTGGAAACACTGTCTTTTGGAGCTCACCCTGAGCTCTCTGTCTGGATATGACAACCAGGGAGAAGAGGGCACATTGTAAAAATCCTGTAAAATAAATAAAAGAAATCTCATTTGTTGATAATGCAAGTAAGTGAAACCAAAGGCTATATATAATGGGTTTAAATTTTATATGCTGTCTTAATGAAGTATTAGCAGCAAGATATGTTTGAACAATGTTTCTTCTTACAGTAATGGTTAATGTTAATAACTGAAGTGTAGACAGTTTGAGACTTGAAAAATCTAAGCATTATGCTTGTCTGTATATATGTGCACACAGGAAACCTCGACCTGTCTCTCAGCTGGTTGCACAACAGGTTCCTCAGCAATTTGTGCCCCCTACACAATCAAAGAAAGAGAAAAAAGACAAAGTAGAAAAGGAAAAAAGTGAAAAGGAAACAACAAGCAAAAAGAACAGTCATAAGAAAACCAGGTAAAAAATTTAGAAACTCTTGCAGTATTGGTAAAACATAATTTACAATCAAAAATAAGAAAATGTTCTTTAATTTTTCTCCTTTCTAAGTGCTGTGGCAAAGAGTTAGGTTGTATATTGGTGTGAAGTTTCATTCGTTTAGGTTGTCAATGAAGAAGACCTGCAGTGTGTAGTTGTGGCCAGAAGATGGAGATCAGCTGAACAGAGAAAGAAAGACATTTTAAGGTTTATTTAGGGTATTGTTTTAAGGATTGTAGAAGTGTTTCTCACACCTTACAAAACTGTTGATAGGGAAATTGATGATACTAATCTCTGGAAAAGAGAGGAGATGGGAGTGACTAGTTTTTATGCAAAATAGTAGTGGGAGGAGAGAGAACCAGTAGCAGACTGCAGACGAGTAGGGAATGTAACTTGGTTATTGATAGCCCGGTAGAACCCTTCAGCTTTGAAGGGCTGAACTAGGGTATAAATTAATGTGACAGGATAAGGTATGTGTATTACCTAGTGATAGAAGTCTCTATGCTACATCTGGGATGCTGAAGGACTCTTAGAACTGAGAACATGAAATATTACAGTACAGACAAGCAGTTGTAAAAGCCTTGATCTTGCTGTAAGGAAGGAGGGTGCAAACTGCTAAACAAAACCAGCAGGTTTAACCCCTAATTCATCACAATCTGAGCATAAAGTTATTGTGGCAAGAATACTGTGCCAAAAAAGCTGAGAAGTATAGAAGACATGTAGTCTAAGCAAATGTGGGAGGAACTATTGATTTTTTTTTTTTT
>VZRL01003795.1:187212-206424 GCA_013397895.1 Origma solitaria | reverse complement strand
TTTTTTGGAAGCACTCCAAAGTAGCCCAGCCAAGAAATATCCTTTGGGATTACTTACACAGAGAAGTAGCAGATGCTTCTGTTGTGCCTGAAATAGGATCATTAGGATCAGAACAACGGAGAGACTGAGAGTCAAGAGACAGCAGTCATTAGGAAAGTCATGGTTAGGATTAAGGACACTGAGATGTTATATCCTTTCCTTTTTTCTTTTTTAAATACTCAAATGTACAAGTTTACCTCATACAGCTGAAGAACTTATGAAGCATTTCACATTAGCATAGCGAGCTTTAGTTAAATAATTAAAAATTATAAGTTGAAATATTGGTGGCTAAATTGCAATAGTACAGTTAAAATGCAAAAAGTGAGGGTAAGAGTAAGGAAATTAAAAAAATAACTAAGATAAAATCTTGGACCAAAATACCAGCAATGCCTTGCATTAAGAACTTCAATTTATTATAACATTTCAAACATTCATTTTTTTCCAAGAATTCTTTCACTAGTTAAGATAGTAAGTTAAGAGTGCTTCATTAGTTGAAGCAGATTTCTTCAGTATTCTTTGGGAAAAGGATATCCTTTTATTTTTGCCTTAAAATGTGTATATTATTGCTGGAAGCAACCATAATAATCTTCATGCACACTCAGTATAATTAATAAGCTCCAGGTACAGCCTTGCAGAAGTTGATAATTCTGAGGTTTTCTCTCTATTCCCATGTTGCAGAGCAACAGATTTTCAGTTTTTTCTGAAATGCTTCTGTCACACTGCTTCAGCCTCAGGGGAGCACAATGTCAAACACTGTCTCAGTTCTAGTGGAGGAAAGGCATGGGTTGTTTCAGCTGGTGAATGGGAACCAATTTTACTTCAAAAAAAGTCAGATGATAGGGTAAAGTTTAGGGCTTTGCTGTTATCACACCTGTGAACATGTGATGTCATTATTCTATTGCAGCTTGAGACAGTGATAGCTGGGGAGTCAGTTAAATGCACAAACTGTGCTGTTCATAACTGCTTGTATGAATTCAGCTGGTAACAGTTTTTCATGGTGGTCATGGGAAAGGGCTAAATTGGAAGTACTTGGCTTGTCACTAGCACAATATGATGGTAAAATGTAAGTCAAGTTATTCTTTAGTTCTTTTTGTTGTGAAAAATCAAACAATTGAAAGATTAGATGAAGAAATTTGCCCAATCAACACTGTATATAACATTCATCTCTGCATAATTTAAAACAGAGTGTATGCCAGGGATACCAGAGTTATACTGTGAACGCAAAGTCCAGTTGAAATAGTATACTAGTGGTCCTAGTGGGATTTGGAAATGAGGTAACACCTGCTGCAAGTTAACACTGTTTGTGCTGTTGAATTCAAAAGACAGTGTTCTGTCTTCATTTCTGAACACTGTTTTCTGCTTAGAATTGTTGCTTCAGGCTGCTGCAGAGATGGATGCTTCGCTGAATCAAATTTGTAGCTTTACATTGTCACAATAAAGCACGACTTGAGTTTTAAAAGTAAAAACCTTCACGTATGCAGCACATCCATATTGCTGCACAGTGACATCATTCATAATGTCAACCTCTAAATAGTTTTAGTAGAATGTAATGTGTTATATTTAACTATTTCAATGCAAAACGTACTAGGAAACACTTCACCATTAATACTTCTGGTACCTTGTTTTCCTGCATATTATGTGTTGCAAAAAGAAGTCTTATACACACTTTTGTTCTCCAGAGCTCCTAAAAAGTAGGAGGGAGACAAGATAATAAGATGGTGTGTGTTCTTTTAATATGATTATTTGCTTTGTTTAGGCCAAGGTTGAAAAACGTGGATCGAAGTAGCGCTCAGCATTTGGAAGTTACCGTTGGAGATCTGACAGTCATAATTACAGACTTTAAGGAGAAAACTAAGTCACCACCTACTTCCAGTGCTGCTTCTGCAGATCAACACAGTCAGAGTGGTTCTAGCTCTGACAACACAGAGAGGGGAATGTCCAGGTCATCTTCACCCAGAGGAGAAGCGTCATCACTGAATGGGGAATCTCATTAAAGTTTATTTCCTCCAGTTTCTTTACTCTCTTCTCTTCAAAACATGGAAATACATAACTTCTGTCACCTGTTACCACATTTTCATGACAGATTGGTCATGCATAGTTGATATGTTGACTGGAACATAATGCAGTTAAAAAAAAAGAAAAAAAGTGCAGTGGTAGAAAGAAATAACATGAAGCTGAGTCAGGGAAGGTTTACGTTAGATACCACAAAAGGTTCCTCACCCAGCGGGTGGTTGGGCACTGGAACAGGCTCCCCAGGGAAGTGGTCACAGCACCAAACCTGAGAGAGTTCAAGAAGTGTTTGGACAACGCTCTCAGGCACATGGTGTGACTCTTGGGAATGTCCTGTGCAGGGCCAGGATTTGGACTCAATGGTCCTTCTGGGTCCCTTCCAACTCAGCTTATTTTGTGATTCTATAATAATTTAAATGCAATCTACAAATTCTTGTGAAGCATCTTCAGACCAACTTTTTAATCTTCATGTGTAAGGGTGCCATGAAAATGTGGTTTGAATGTTCATTATGCAGTGTTATTGGTATGTCCATTTTCACTTTTAGTTTAGTGAATTCTAACACAACTCTTGGAGTCTCTACTATTGGCATGTACTGAATTTAAATTTTTATAACATAGTTCAAGCTGCCTAAATATGTATTATTTGAGAATTGTGAAACATAGTTATATGTATGCAAGTCAAAGATCAACTTAATCAACTATTGCTGCAATAGAATTTTCATAATAATTATCTTCTTAAAAACACCTGCTGGTACTTGGTGTGGTTAAATAGGAAAAATGTTATTAAAGAAAACATTTGTATGGATTTTTGCCAATGTTTGACACATTTTACTAGATTACTGTTACTGAATTACGTTGATGGTTTTACCAATATTTTTTGACACTTAAAACACTTATTGTAATGTTTACAAGCAAAATAGAAAACACATTCTAAGCATTGATTAGTTAACCTTGCAATTCAGGTAAAGTACTGCATTGTCGCTGTACACTGGTATTCTGTGTTGTGTAACAAATACTGAACCTCAGATGGTGATGCATTTGGCAAAAACTATTTGGAAATATGAAAGTTTGGAAAAGCTTTAAAAAGAACAGAACTGCAGTTCTCATTTCTGCTTAGTGCTGTTTCCTTGCCCCAGATTTTTCTAGTGTCATACTGTCACTTACCATTTCAGTACAGGAATATCAGATGTTGCACAAGAATAAGGAAATAACAATTCTATTATTTTTTTTGTTCCTGAATCAATTTCTTTAATACTGAATTGGCCTATTAGAATGTACCATAAATACTTTGAAAAAAGACTCAGTACCCTACTTTATGGCATAAACTGTCAACATTTACGCACTTAGCAATATACTGATACAGAGCAGAACTATTTACAATACCATCTGGTATTATGTAAAGTTACCAATAAAATATTTTTGTGAATACAGATTTTGCATTTTTGTTTACAACCAATAAGTGTTTTGATACATACACAAAATTCATGTATAGATTTTAAATTATATATTCTGGTTCAGTACAAAAGTCCATTTAGCTTATTTTAGTGAGGTAGTGCACTTACACTCCCGTGAGCCTTTTCTTTTTCATTCAAAGTAAATATATTTTTAAGCCCATGTGAAAGTTGGATGGACCTTCTCGGTAGTGAATCCAGCCCCAAATTATTACCAACATATGATATGTCTTCTTAACCGCTTATAACTATGGATTTTTGTAGCCCCTGACAATTGTGATGTTTGGTGGTTTCTTGTAGTAATGTATTTTTCTGTTTTTAATGCAGTACTTCTACAGGCACAATGGTACTGTTCTATTTTGTAAGATGCTAGTTGTGAAATACAGTTAGTTGCATAAAATGAGAGTCTGATGTGATATCTGAGAACATACATACCTCATTCCTTGGTGTTGCTGTTTAAACTTTTTAGACATCAAATGTTAATTATAGGCTATTTCAGATGGATAACTACTGACCTGTTTATTATGTATTCTGCTTTATCTTACTAAATAGGATGTCTGTTCATTGCTGTTACCTGGCCAAATTTAGTATCTGTAAAACAATGCTTTTTAAGGTTCTTAAATGTTTTGGGGCCGGGCTAGTGTTCAGAATAACATACACTAGTTTTTAAAAGAACATGCTTCTCAACTTTATTTTTTTATATTTTATTTTTAGGTGGGACTATTTGCAGAATATACTGATGTAATGGATTACAAAAGAGCTGAAACTGTTTAAAGTAAGCAGTTTAACGATAACAAAACTCATTGCAAGAAGTTTTATGAAATGTGATTCTAATTTAAAACATAATGAATGCTACCACATTTCAGAATTCCTTGCAATGAAATAGTAATCTATTACCAGTAATTCACTAGATGGGAAATGTATTTTTATTTAAGTTTATGCGAATAAACCACCCAGCACTGCCAACATCAGGACTCTACTTCAGAATTAAGTAGCCATTTGGTTTGAAAGGAAGGAAGGATGGAGTGGATTTTACTATGATTCAACTGTCTCTAGAGAATAATCTCAAAAATGTGATACAAGTATGGTTATCAAAAAGAATGCAAAAAGTCTCACTGTTCTTTATGGAACCAGATAACTGAAGTGCAATTTCTACTATGAGTAGATGGAAGTCAGCTAGTATCTAAAAAGCTGTGGTGGTTTTAACTGAACAATTAGGTTGCCAGAGTTTCATTGCAATGATGCTTGTTTTAGCATTAAGCAAAGTTTTTGCTGTCGGTGATTAAAGGGATATGACAATACTGACAGCAGAGTAGACAAATTCTAAGAAAATACTGCATTTGACTCTGTTCATAATATAAGTTAAATGAACTTCACTTTCAAATTTCTAAATAATTTTGATTTGTACTAATCCTAAGTCCTTTTTTCTAACTGTAAATATATTTAAAACATCTTTACTCCATTTATAAAAAGTGAAAATTTAATGTTGTAATGTGTTCTGATTAGCTATTTTTCTCTGTGATTGCTCTCTGCATAAGAACTGTTATTTGTTAAATCTATATATGCACCAGTCTTCAACAGCCATACATCCTGGGATGTTCATGAAATGGTGGTCCAACAAAGACAAGTGTGAAAGTGTTCCATGTAAATGAGTTCCTTTATGTGCTGATTGTCTGGTTTCAGAAAGGAAAAGGGGGGAGAAATGGGGGAAAATTAAGTATAAATAGTTCATTGATAACGTGTACAATAATTCAGTCTCTTATCTTCCTAACTTTGCCATTAATTATAGGTGGTAAAAGAAAAAGAACAAATATACATTTGAGACTGATGTCATTTTTTCATGAATTTATATCTACATATTAGAGATAAACAAAAATTCTTCTACTCAGTAGCAGGTTAAATTATGCCATATAAAATCTTGATTCCGACAGAGGAGGTAGTAATAAATAGATTACATAAAAAATATAAAATTCATGATATTAAGAATATGACTGAAATTTTAATCTATTCTGTGTTTATCTAGATATTTGATGTTTTGGGGCATAGATTGTAAAATCTCAAAAATTGTTTGATTTTATAATTTGTGCACTTTTATTTTTAATGTTATGAATAACACATTTTCAAGTAGCCATGTGAGAGAGTACTTTCTAGACTTTGTTTCTATTGGTTCACTGTGCTGTTTAGGCAGGTCTTCTAAACTTCGTATCTGGCGTCTTAGATTCTTTACTTTCTTCCTATCCTTTCTCAAAAACCTGAGTTTCTTACATTATGCTGATTGATTTTACTTTGTTATACAGGATTGATTTGGCATGGAACTGTCTATTGTGTACTTTTTATCCAGGGTTCTTTATCTGTTTGTTTTCTTTTTTCTGTGACATGCCTTTATTTTGCTCTTCTCCCTGCTAGGGAGTCTGGGTATACTTCTATTCAAACATCAGAAACTATGGAAATAGAAAAGCATTTACATTTGATTTCTCCAAAGGCAACAGCAAGTGCTATATACTTGTAGTAAAATTAGCCTGCGCTTACTCAGGAATAAGATAGGTAAGGTAAAAAGTTAATGCTGGTTTTGGCTAGTGGACCAGTCACTCAAATATGGCATTTTCAAATGTGTACTTCTATCTCAATGTTAAGATTTGTGCTGGAAATACAGTTTGAGCATTCAGAGGTTTTCCTAACCTGAAATTATGCCCCAACTTATCTCAAAGCAGTCTCAGTTTGAAGGGTTGTGATTTCAAGCTACCAAAACCACTCAAACTGAGGAAACTCGGATGGTTTTCTTTTGTGCTGTCAAAGTTTTAAAAAGAGGAGGAACTGTTAAAAGGGACTTAGAAGACTTGTCTAAGACAACAAGCAGATAATGAGTTTAGTTTGACATCTAAAGAACCCATGTTTTAACAAGAATTAACAGGATTTAACCACTACATTAAACTTGGAAAAGTACCTCACAAGTTAATTACAAATCAGTTCTTTATAGAAATTATTGTAACTTCCTGTCTAGAGTGGAGTAAATGGTACAAGCAATGGAAAACTGCACACTTGCTGTAAAATGCTATTATCCAACACCAAATGATGTTTACATGACTTTCCTAAGATATTATACTAGAAGATGGTGATGTGTCTGCAAACGAGGCCTAGGAGTCCAGGTGTGTGACCCCCCTGCCTAAACTGCACCATTGGATTCAAACAGTGAAAGAAAATGCAGTGAAAAAACAAATTAACTTCAGATCCTAGAGTCTTAGTAACGCTGAAGGTCCTTACAGCCTCTATTTAACCGTGTTGGTGAAAATTAATAAAAATGAACCACCACTGTATATTACTGAATCACTGATGTATTTAATACTAATCTTTCCCCTTTTATTATGGGAGACAGATAACAGTCAGCAGAATGAACTTGCTCTGTCTGCTGATGGCAGGTTTTAAGAGCAGACAGTTTAAGGGGCACAGGAAGTTTAGGTGTAATTTTAAGAAGTTAAACATTGAAGATGAAGGGCAAAAGCATATTCCATAATGCCTAATGATTAAGAATGATCACAAGAGATTGCTGTCCCATTTGGGGTTTTGTAAAAGACAAAATGTAAAAGACAAGACTCCTTGTCCCATGTATTTAAAAAGAAAATTACCATCAGAAAAATACCGTTCAGCAATGATAATCTAAAAAGTAGTTCCAAAATGTTAATTATTTTGTAGAAATTATGGCATATCTTGGCAGAGGGATGAATATTTAAGCAGGGCTATGTTTTCAGGATCTAGGCCTCCTGGAAGTATGTAGTCTCTAATTACACTGTTCTCTGCCATGATTTAACCCCAGCTGGCAAGTAAGTACCACAGACCCCTTTGTGCATTCTCCCTCTGTGCAATGGGGGAGAGAATTGGAAGAGTAAGAGTCAGAAAACTCATGGGTTAGGATAAAGACAGTTAAACAGGTAAAACAAAAGCTACACACGCAAGCAAAGCAAAATGAGGAATCCATTCACCATTTTCTATGGGCAGCAGGTGTTCAGCCATTCCCAGGAAAGCAGGGCCCCATCACGGGTAACTGTGACTGGGGAAGACAAACGCCATCACTCCAAACATCCCCTCTTCCTTCTTTTTTTCCCCGGCTTTATATGCTGAACATGACACCACATAGTGTGGGATATTCCTGTGGTCAGTTGGGGTCAGCTGTCCTTGCTGTGTCCCCTCACAACTCCTTGTGCACCCCCAGCCTCCTCGCTGGTGGGACAGTAGGAGCAGCAGAAAAGGCCTTGACTGTGTAAGCTGTGCTCAGCAACAACTGAAACATCGCTGTGTTACCAGCACTGTTTCCAGCACAAATCCAAAACACAGCCCCATGCCAGCTACTGAGAAGAAAACTAACGATCCCAGCCAAAACCAGCACATCCATGTATAAATACTGATCTGGGTCAGAGCATGGGGAACATGCTTCCTCAAGCTTTTAAGGCATGTAGCTGTAGACCAATGGAGTTCTAACTCACAGTGGAGTTACTGAGAAGACAGCTGAGGAAAAGAGACTATTAATGCATTTTTTGATAACCTGCTAACCACATGCATGTAATTTTCCTCTTCTGTATGAAGATGCAAAAGTATGCAGAAGAAGGAAATACATGGAACCCAGGCTAATGAAATGTGGCTCTTTGCCCCCTTCCCAAGCTCACTAGATTCTACAAACTACAAATTCTGATTGGTTCAAAGACAGTCCCAGTTATTTGTCATTAAAGAAAGATGGAGATCTTCAATCACTTTGCATCTGTTAAGACAAGTGAGGGGTCAGGCCAATTCTTTTTCTGAATACCTACTTTGGAAACACAGAGATCTAATTTGCTGTTTATATACATCTACTATGTAATTGCCATCTGTGAATAATCTATTTCAAGCTGATCCTTCTTTGCACAGAATAAATAAAAATGCTTCAATGTCAAGCTCGGTTCCTGATGGCACAGATCTCTGAGCATGAAAATCTGCCATCTGACTGATCATTTCTTACTGTAACAGCCTTCAGCTATGAATTAATCTAGGCAAGGGAAATCTCTTCAGGTTACATGTATTTATTATCACTACTCCCACCTCTGAAGGAAACACATTCTGATTCCTGATTCCTTCTTCTCTCTTTTTTTTTTTTTTGTTTAAATACATCTACGGTATAAGTGGATGCAGTGAGTTTGAAGTAATTTATTGTGCCTGCTTTTTGTAAGTGGGGAATTTGACTGCTGTTCCCAGTTCTTCAACTGTATTTTGGTTTCTGTAAGATCATTATGGTCTTACAGAACAATAGTATGTGGAGCTTAGAGGTCAATATCAATTTTTTTCACTGTTGTCTTTGTTTCTATATAATTGACTTACTGAACAGATTCTTGCTGAGCAAACTTAGTTACACTGATTCTGTACCATTCAAGCACTCTCAGTAAAATGCTCTTAGTCCCCGCTGGAGAAGGAGATCTGAGGAGCATGCACAGATATCGAGTGCTTTCTCAGCTTTCCTACAGAAATTCCAAGTAGACAGCTTCTGTTTCCAAATTGTCAAACACCTTCAAAAACCCTCAGTCCAACAAAAAGACAAAGGATAAGGAGGGGGGAAGGAAGAACAAGAAAATGTATTTTCAGAATAATCCCTAGAAGAGCCGTATAATGGCTTCTTTGTCTTTTTTTGTCTGTTTAGTGTTCATATCTCTATGTACTGTATTGGAAGTAGGCAACATCACACACTTCTTAGAGGTGTGTCTTGCTTTACAATTCTTGATACCTGTTGGTTCAGTGACTTTTGGCCTAAAGATGTAGGGTTTTGTGAATTGAATAGTAAATACCGTGAACATTTCACTCTTGGATACAGCTTATTTATTGAAAGGGCAAAAGTTTTGATGAAAGAGTTAGTCAGGAACAAAATTAATTCCTCTCATACAATTAGCCACTACACAATTTTAAAGGGTCCTGGACTGCTAAGAAAAGGATAGCTTTATGGTGCAAGGGTAGTAAGAACCCAGACTAAAGTGGATGTGGCTTCTGAAGAGTTTTGTGGCTGGTAATTCATATGGCTGTTTTCAGTGATTATTCCACATCTTAACCTGTTAATCTTGAAGCGTTGTTAGAGCATCCTCACAAACAAATCAAAACTACCAACAGTACTGTCAGATGCTCTTAAAATTTACTAAGTGCCTTACACAGAGCATCACTGAGGCAATGGTTCAATTGCAAGGAAGTTTGATAAAAGATGTATTCCTCTGGATTAAGTCACAAGTTATCAGTTGTAATCAAGGTGATGTTCCTGGTTATATACATTAGAATCTTACATTTTATTGCTGATACAAGTACCTAATAAGAAACAGTCCAGAAATTTTTGAGGCTTTCAATTTGTAAAACCTACATTATTTGGACGAGATTTTTTCTTCTAGTCAGCTGTGATGGTCTACTGGAATATCACAGAAGTGAATAAAACTTGTGAGTATTTCTGGATGCTTTCACATTTCTCAGTTTCTCAGTCAAGGACAGTATCACCTTTCTTGGGAAGGGGTACCTAAGTTGGTTTTGTTCATAGGGTTTATGTTTATCCGCTAGTTTTTTAAGGGTTTTATTATTAGAAAAAGGGCTTGTTATTTTGAAAATAAAAATCTTACCTGCCAGGTGTCTTCCCCAAAATGAGTAAGTGCCTTTTCTGTTCTGACTCTTAGAAGTATTTACTTTGTCAGATTGAATCTGAATGTCCTGGATAAACCAACTGTTAAGTACCGAGTGTTACCAATGGCTTGAAATCCTTTCACTGAAACAACAAGAGACAGATTGTAAGCCACGAATTATTTTGAGACCTGATGATATCAGAAGTTTTATAACTGCTATGAGTAGTATACTTCTAAGAACAATGTAACTTTTCAGGAACTTGATATTGATAGGAAATAAATATTTATTAAAAGAAGTATATTAAATAAATATTTATTTACCAATTTGAGTAAGAGAAAATGTTACACCATGGGGGCAACAGTCTTGCTGTTAGCAGTCCTGACTACTTAATGGAAAGTAAAATTGAGGCCCTGGACTCTAATTATAAAAGAAGTGTGGTATTTTGTGTGAGATTGGGACTGTGAATCTTATGTCCACATTCTAATAAAGTAATTCTTCCTACCTAAGTTTTTACCAATTCTCAAGCAGAAAAGAAAGCATAAGCAGATATCGGTAAGAGGCCCTCTGGTTTAATTGGTGCTGCTTCCTATCTCTAGAGGATTTTTTTTAAATTTTTTTTTTAAACTTTGCTCAGGACTGGTACAGCTGAAAGTATATTTTCCCTTCATTCTTAAGCCTAGACTTTGAATGGAGTTTCTCTGAGACACTTTTGTAGTGAAATCGTATTCCCTACAAACATTGAAGACAAAAATAAACATCTCTGTGAATGAAAGATTTTGTGTGGTTGTAATTTTTTGATATATAGGAGTTTAATTTTAAAAAATCTAAAGGTACTCTAAGAAAAATATAGTATATTGATCTACTTAAAATGTCTCTGTGTAGCAGTCAGAAAGTACAATTTGCATGATGATATGCTACAAATTTTCTATTTGATAAACTATGTTCAATTTCAGTTAAGCGCTCCTTTAAATATTAAAGATGACAATACATTCCATTTAGCCAAGTGTATAGTAACCCACTGGGATACTGCCTTCAACTGACCTCTTCATGACCTCAGTTCAAAGACTTTATTAAACACTTTAAAATTCTAAAAGCTTGGCCAGAAAGCTGAGGGGAAGTGTCTGGGAAGAAAGAAACAGTAGGAATCACAGTGCAAACGTTATTTTTCTGTGATAAATATTACACAATTAATGATAATGAAATTGTTTAAAAATTAACATCCCTATAGTTATTTCACATTGATGACATATTGTTGGTTTCAGATTAGCATGAATAGAGGTTTTTAATGCCTAGAATAGTGACATGCATTGAAATGCCTTTCCCAGGAATAAGTTAATACTTCTTGCCTGTGAACAATCTGACAAGAAAGTATTTTTGGTGAAAACTAATGTAAGTGCACTACAATCTTGACTGGCAGTGGTGATGCTTAGGGTATGTTACGATGAATAAAATGGTAAATAAAATTATTAAATTGTTCAGAACCCCTCTTTGAATGTGTTATTTGTACTGTCTAGGAGAAAGAGGAAGAAATACAAGTGGGTAATTTGGGGATAAACAGCAGACTTTGGGAATTTGATCTCAAAATGCCAAGAGGCCTCTCCTAATTTATTGGCAGAGATGATTAATTACTGCTTTTGGTTATGATGGAAGTTCCTGGGAGTACTGCTTCTGAAGCAAGAAACTATGAAAGCATCCATGCTTGCAAATTAAAGTAACAAATAAGGTAAGAAACTTGAGAAGGGGGCTTTGTCTAAGGCTTCATCTCATATATAAAAACTGTTCTTTGCTACTGAATCAGGTTATAAAACAGTGGTCTGTGTGGGTTCTCTCAATTTGTCTTCAATTCTACACACGCAGGTCCCATGTTCAGTTCTCTGAACTGTTTTTGTTTGTGTTGCTTTGCAGCATGAGGCAAAGGTCCTACAAGGCATTCTTGAAAGAAGCTGATTCTCTTGTAAAGACCATCGGAGTTTCCCATTGGTGTAGCAGGTAACTGAAGTGTTGGCCCTGAGTATGGGACCCCATCCCCACTCCAAGGAGGTAGTGTGTGAGGCTGGTATCTCCTTGGGTGCAGAATGCTTTAAATGCCACTCTGTCAGTGTTGGGCACAGATCCCCTAGTGCAGGCAGCAAGTGTTAGGAAACTGTTGACGTAACTACCAAATTTGGAACTAGCAGAAATACTGACTAAATTGGCATCAGATACCAGAATGGGGCTATTGTCACTAATTAAAGGGGTCTAATTTAGTCTTACTTACTCATCTATTTTGCAAGAACAGAAGGTATTCAAAAGAGGAGAGCAAGTTGTAAAGCCCTTTTATCACCCTTTTATTCATTTCTTTCTGCTATTGACTGTTCGTCAAGACTGCTAAACAATTATGGGTCTGAAGATCAAAACAAATTTCTTAAATTCCACACAAATGTTTTGGCAGCCATGGGAGATCACAGCATTCCCCTGCAGATATGGGCCTGGTGCCTGGAGATAGTTTAGGACAGTGTCCAACTTTATTTTACCCTTTCTTGTCCTGAAAAAGAAAAAAATGAGTAAAAACTAAATTTCTAAAGTTACAGATTAAAGATGGGCAAAGGAAGGCTGAGTTATGCATAAGTACAATCCTGAGCCACCAGAACTTCAAATTATTTTGGATGTTTCAGGCTCAAAGTTCAGTGCTACACAATATCCCAACTACCTGCTGGCTCTGCAGCCACTCCTGCAGCGGAATGGTTTGAGAGCAATTGAATTGACACCGTAGATAAGGCAGTGTCATGTCTGCACGCTCCAGGGCATGCACAGGGCAGCGCAGGACAGGCTGGCTGCTCACAGGAGTTAGTGCTGTGAGCTTCAGCAATGGCCAAGGTTGTCACCAAGTGTGAGGCTGCTGGGTACCTTGGGCAGTTGTCTGTGATGTGGCTCTTCTATTCAGTGTTAAAAGAAACAGTCAGTAAAACGGGCAATATTAGTGTCTTCTTCCTGATAATTCAAGTACTAAATGCTTTAAACAATTACCACCTTTGACTGCTCTAGTCAGGGTTTTGAATTAGTATTCATGAAAATTAAGCAATCCTTAGAGAAAAAGATGTGGAGAGACAAACAGTAGGATTTATTTCTGTCTTTGACATTGTCTCTACATTGGTTTACATGTTAAATGCTACTTGAAGAGGGCGGAAAACCAGGGTACAGATGAACTAAATAAAAAAGTAAATAAATTGGCAAAGTCAGTCAACACTTTACCAGGTATGACCAACAGACAGCTTTCTAAAACACCACCATACTGACCATC
Organism: Origma solitaria; assembly: GCA_013397895.1. Classification (NCBI taxonomy): domain Eukaryota; kingdom Metazoa; phylum Chordata; class Aves; order Passeriformes; family Acanthizidae; genus Origma; species Origma solitaria. The sequence goes on along the minus strand of VZRL01003795.1, from coordinate 193,032 downwards.
TGTTGTCTTTTCCATTTGAAATCGGAGCTACTGGCTCCAGTGTATCATCTAGCTTGCATTGCTGAATGGCTCTCAGAGACCTGACAACACTCCTATACCTCTGTTTCCACTTATAAGGACAGCTGGCAGTTGTCACCTAAATTATTTTTTCATTTTAGCTGTTTGCTAGATGCAGTTTCACTTTCCAAGACATGCAGGCTTTTTTTGCTTGAAAATGATAAATACATAAAATGCATAAAATTTTTACATCAAAAATATGAAAAAATCCCAACCCTAAAATAAAAGCAGTGGTTTTCTCTTTCTGGTCTGAAGATTTCCTGAGCTAATGCATTCCTTTCAAGCATCTTCATAAAAGTGAATAGGATAACATACTTAGTACAAGCAGTATAAATCCACTGTGTCAAATCTGCACTGTTACTGTGAAATGGAAAAGGTAAAAAATAGATAATTACTTTTAGATTATTTGATACATTTCTTTCATCTTAAAAATTGAACTTTCAAGGCATAATGCAAAGTTACTATTGCGCGTGATTACTGCTAGTAAATATTTATTCTATTAGAGGAAAAAATGTAGAAATTAAAAAACCCTGATCTGGGGGTTGGGACTAAAAAAACTTGATGCTGTTACAAACAACAGCAGGACACAATAAGGACTTTTAAACTTAAGTGTATTTATACATAAACAAACAAATAGGCAAAACCCAGCAACTTGTTCTGGTGTTCTCCATCTTCATAGTGAGTTCATTCTTTCTTACGTCTAACCTAAATCTACCTTCTTTCAGATTAAGTCCATTCCCCTTTGACTTACCAACTACATGCATGTAAGGAGTCCCTCTCCAGCTCCCTTGTCCGTCCCTTTAGCTACTGGAATGCTGCAACTAGATCTCCCCAAGAGCCTTCTCCTCTCCAGGCTTAACTACCCCAGGTCTCTCAGCCTGTCGTTACCAGAGAGGTGCTCCAGTCGTCTGATCATCTTCATCACCGTCCTCTGGACTCTCCAGCAGGTCCATGTCCTTCTTCTTGTGTTGGGGACCCCAGAGCGGGATGCAGTACTACAAGTGGGGTCTAACAAGAGTGGAGTGGAGAGGCAGAATCCCCTCCCTTGCCATGCTGCCCGCGTTGGTTTCGTGCAGCCCAGGACACATTTGGCTTTCTGGGCTGTGAGCACACATTGCCAAGTGCTGCTGAGCTTCTTGTCAACCACTGGTTTAGAGACAAGGATGTCACGTGGCACAGTTTCAAATGTTTTTTACAAGTCCAGTTATATGACATCTGTGCACTTCCCTCATCCACCAACACTCTAAACCCAGTGCAGAAGCTCACCAAATTTGTCAGACATGATTTGCCCTTAGTAAAGCCATATTGGCTGTCACCTATCACCTCTTTATTATACTCATGCGAGGTACAGTCTGTGAAAAATTTTAGATGGTGCAAAGAAACAAAATGCCAACATTGAGAATCCCTTCTGTACTGATGTTCTGGAGCTCCATATTTAGAAATCTTTACAGAAATATTTCACACTAATATTGGAAAAAAGATAAGAAGAAAATTCTCTTTGTGCTCCTAGAAAGTATTCATTCTACTTTTTTAATGTAGTAAACTACTAAATACTGTGCAAGTCTACACATATAGATATTTATTTAGGACATGAAAGTTGAACTTTCTTAAGAGAAATTATACAAGTATTTTGACTAATGTTTAATAATTTATAATTGTTCAGAGAGGATCTACGAAATAAATTTTGATGTGTACTATTGATGAAGAAATAATTGATTCAAATTAGAAGAAACTAGGAAATTTGTAAAGTATCACAGCACTTCCTAAACTTCTTACAATACAGCTTACTTAATTTTGTGCACTATTGTCCTAGATTTTTTTCCTATTTCTATTTTCCTTGGGTGTTATTGTGGTTATCAACAATAATTGCAAAATATTTTAAGCTCCTGCTTAGAGTAGGTTGAACACAGTACAATGCTAAACAATGAGAGCTAAATAGAAAAGGAATGGGGGGAGGTAATAATATTTTGGTCATCAAAAAAGTTGATTTTGAGAATTTTTGTTAATATTTTTATACATTAGGAAATTTGAAGGGGTAGATACAATAAGAGTGGAAGGCAGTTGTACCAAACTGAGACTTTTTCTTAAAAGGTAACAGGAAGGAAAAAAGTGATATCTGGCAGCAAGAGAAAAGGATCATTGCCCCAAGACGCCTGATGATGCCATATGTACAACACATGGCAGCAAAGCAGTTTCTTCCTGCTTACCCAACCTTGCAATCTATCATAGCCAAGTGCTGACACTGCAGCTTGTATGAAAGGGCACGTGAACATCAAAGAAAGTGTCTTTGCCTTTGAAAAACCCTTAACTGGTCTGCATATAGGGCAGCATTGACACAAATCTATCAGCACAAAATCTTATTGCTTTACCAACTTAATTAATGATTTAACTTTTCGAAAGAACAAAAGCAGGGGGAATGATACAAATGCATCTGATTAGGATTGGGTTTTTTTAAATTAAATTGATCTAATTTATCTCATGATCTAATGAGTTGTTAGAATGTTGGTTTCCTTTTCTGGCACACAGTAACTGCTCTTATGACCCTTGAACACACTTGCAGAAATATCAGATTCTGATTCTTTCAAAAAAATTTATTGTCTTAACTACTTATTTAACACCCGTAGTTTATTAAGATAGCTTTTTCCCCTGGATTTCAGCTATTTTCTGGACATATTAAATAGAATTGAATCCTAGAGATATGAAAGTAACAATGGCTAAATAACTAAATTGTAGTCAAGAAAAGGATTTAAAGATTTAGAATCATTAATAAGAGAATCTTGCATCTGATTGTAACTCTTCATGTTTTAGGTTGATTAAAGACTAGCAGACCTTGCAGCATAAAATTTTACTTATTGATCATTAACTATTCATGGTGAGTAACAATGATACATAATTATTAATCGTTAAAGAATTTTTAAAAGGGATTGGATAATTAGATACCATCTGATAATGTTTTTTCTTCTCAGTGATGCAACTTAGGTATGTTATTTCAGTCACCTTTACTTATCTTCCTTACTCACAAGTCCGAGGTTGTAGTGAGAAGCATTTTATCTGTCATCAGACCAACTGATAGATTAAATGGTCAGATTTTGCAGTGTGAAAAATAGCCCTGTGTGTGTGCAAGTTTAGCTGGTTTTTGCTCTCCAATAGCCACAGAGAGCTTAACAAAGATTCTTTCTCTCTGACCTTGCCTTAGTTATATTCTTAGAGCACTGCAGAGACATTCTCACTCATTAATTATTCACGTATTATTGAATGCACTGAATGAAGGGAATCCTGTAAATTCATAATTGGGTAATGACATGATTGATAATAATAAAATTCTCCTTATGTCACCTCTCTTTAGCACTCCTTATTATTTCATTTCTCCTCTACGAATATAGTTTCTTCTTCTGAAGCATGAGACCATTATTACTGCCCATCTGCCACATTCATTCTTGGTGCCACTCTAACACCCTTCAGACCTAATTTTCCCTGGCTGGAGCACTCTTCCATATAAAAGACAAGTGTCACACCTCAGCAGGGACTAACTGGTCTCTGCTTTTAAGGTTGCTGTCAGTAAATACTCCATTGTATCTCTCTGACTCTCATATGGCTGTGTTACTCATTCCCTGCCATATGGACTTGATAGTGTATGTAAGGGGCTGTGAAGTGGGAGAGTGCATGCATTCATGACACAGATCAACAGGTAGATATGCAATGAGATCAATGAGCCTGATTCTGAGCACAAACACAAAATCAGGGAAGCTGAATGGCAGGTTGGGGCAGAAGGCATTAAGGAACACAGAGAGAGGGGCAGAAAGCCCAGTTAAGACTGAGTGGTGCTTTCAGAGCTGGTTCTTTCTGCGATGCAAGCCTGTAATCTCTTTCCAGAGTTCTTTTTACAAATCCTCTCCCATTTCATCTATGACTCTCCCATCATCATCTTTGGCCCTGATTTCTCATCATTTCTCATCATCTCTATTTCCTTACTTCTCTTGGACTCTACCTTTTTTTTTTTTTCTCATTCCCAGTTTCCCTGTTTGTATCTCTTAGTAATCATCCTAGTATCCCCACTGCAAACAGAGTACCCAGTATTTTCTGAGGGCCACCTTTTGTCCTCGTTTCTTCTTTTATTTTGAGGAAGAGGTGATGAACAATTTTGGCATTAGTTCTCTTCTAAATACCAAAGTTGCCAGCTGACATCCTGCTTTCCCTCTTCTTTTAAGTGCAGCCAAGAACAGCAGTAAGCTATGGCTCAGGTTTTACGGACATTCACATATAACATATATCCTTAGGCCACAGAAGCTGTAACAGAACTATTTTTAATGCTTTATTGTAAATCATGTTGGTATTTTTCTTAAAATGCAGGGTCCTGAATGGGGATATTATGACTTATTTTAAAAAAGGATGTTTCCAGTCCCTAGAGAAAATGTGAGCCAAATGAACAAGGAAGTAAGCAGAATTTTTCCAAACTTGATTTTTTTTAAAAAACAGCATCAGAGGCTTAGGGAGCAGCACTGAGTGCTGACTTCAAAATACTTACCTTGGCAATAGTATAGGTGGGTTAAGTTGCTAGGCCTTTGCTCAGTGGTCTGAGCTAGAGAGAGGGGATGCACGTTGTATTGGATTCAGCTGAAACCCCACCAATATTCCCCCTGTCTAGCAAGATGTACAGCTATTACTTCTTCTGCCACTTCCCAGAGCTACATCTTGTTGTCCAGAAGCATGACTTGGTGAGCTAAAATAACGCTATCTTTGCTAGTGACCACAAACAAATCCTTCAGGCTCAGTTCTCCAAGCTTCTCTGGCACATCAGGTCCCTGGCCCAGCAGCATCCATCTGCTCCCCAGGCCAGGGTGCCACCCGTGTGCCAAGGCCACAGGAGGGAAGGGGACTGGAGTCAAAAGTGATTTGTGTGCTCAGATTGTGTTTGTACAAGGAGAAAGGACTCCTGTGTAACTTCAGCTGCCTAAGAAATGAGTGGGAATGTCACAAAACAGGTAAAGGTTGGAAAGGAGCACCGTGGGTCATCTGGGCCAACCTCCCTGCTCAAGCAGGGTCATCCTAGAACAGATTGCAAAGGATTGTGTCCATATAGTTCTTGAATATCTCCTGTGAGGGAGACTCCACAACCTCTCTGAGCAATCTGTTCCAGTGCTAGTTCACCTGCACAGTAAAGAAGTTCTTCCTCGTATTCAGGTGGAACTTCCTGTGCACCAGTTTCTCCTGTTGCCTCTTGTCCTTTGGCACCACCGGGGAGAGTTTGACTCCATACTCTTGGCACTCTCCCTTTAGCTATTTATACGTATGGAATATCCTTGTGCAGAGGAAGCTGTGAATTTTTACGCTGGAAAATCGAAGTTAGTGCAACAGAAACACTTGAGAGTGGGGAAAGAGTGTCATTTTGAGGAGGCTTTAGCCCCACTTTTGCCCCTAATGAAGACACACGCTCTCTAATAGCTTTATATTCTTCTTATATTGGGGTTCCCAAAACTGCGCCCCGGATTCAAGGTGAGGCCGCACCACTGCGGAGCAGAGCGGGACTGCCACTGTCTCTACTTGGGACATTTCGTCTCTCGACTTCTCCCAGGGACCCATGCTCCGGAGGCCTGAACGGGGCCGGGAGCAGGCTGAGCACAGTGCCGCGATGGACGGATGCGGCGCGAAAAGTCGGCATGCGGCTTTTTTCACTTTCGGAGCAAATAAACAGCGGGCTCCACTATGGCCCCGCCCCGCGGCCCGCCCAGCCCCGGCCCCGGCCCCGGCCCGCCCCTCGCACGC